>JPYR01000453.1:0-12841 GCA_000775305.1 Belgica antarctica
CCAGTTTTAGAAAAAATAATCCTTAAGGTTGGCCGTGAAGGGCATTTCCCCCTACTGTTCTAAGACTATTAGGGAAAGACCGGCACGAATCAGTGCTGCAATGGTGGTCAAGTTGACTTTTTTGAAATATTCTGGTTCGAAATCGGGTGAAATGTTGTTTATAAGATAACTAAAAAACTAAGAAACTGACTCATTACTGCTATTATTTCAAGTATAATTCACGTTAAAACATTTAAAAGAAAGAATCAAGACAATTTCCAAAACAAATCCTTTTAAATTTATCCTTGAAAAATTCATCGACATGAATAAAAATTCTTCATCGAAGGTGAACAAAACAAAGAATTTCACAATTTCGGAGAACAAACTAAATCAAGTGACAGTAACATTTAATAGATTGTAAAACTTTTAAAAAGTATGACATGGAAAAATGTTTTCAACTTTTCTTTTTTGTTATTTCATACTTTTTTCAATGGCTTTTTCCTCTTTTCGACGTCTTTCATTCGGAAAAGACTGAAAGAGGGTTGACTATAGCACTTTACGAAGGACTAATTTAAAAATAAATGGCATTTCAGCCATCTCATTTAGCTCGTGTTTTATTGTCTTCATTCATGGCAGCTTTTCTCGCCCCGCCGCACTCGCTCGCCCACTCAACCCCCGGCTTGATCCTTTCCTGGACGCCGAAGCGCGCGTTGAACACTCAATATTAATAGCCGATAACAAACGTTGGCTTTAATGCGATTTTCCGTGCTGTGGTGCGGGGGCAAGCTAGGCACAGCTCTGATGGGTGCGAGAAAGGAAAATAATTCTTTCGACACGACATTTGATTTTTACGTTTATTCGGAAAAGTTTAGTAAACTTTTCAATCCACAAGGCTCGCTTCACAATTAACGTCGTAATTCACTTCATAGTCGAGAATTCTAATTAAATCGACTCAGTTCTCCAAACAATGAACTCACTCATCCATGTACGTAAACTCAATTTAAAATTTCAATCTAATTTGGCATTCAGTGTTAGGTTCAGCATTCACACAATTTGTCATGATCTCTCCGAGCAAGCGAGAGGGAATAGAAACTTTCTTGCCTGCCTGTCTGTCGAAGGTAAAAACAGCCAGTTTATTCAAAATAACAAAATATTATTAGTCAAATGAATCGATTTTCCATATCCCGAGCAAAGAGGGCAAAAATAACTTTTCGATTTTCGTTTGGACATACATAAAACAGGAGCTTACCGAACGGGGTGGAAGGAAAACTTTGTGTTGTGTATGTAAAAAAAATATTTTGGCTTGAACGGATTTTGTTCTTTTTCTGCTTCTTTACCCGTGTGGCAAGCCCGTACTTAGTGAATGCGATAATGTCCGTGATTCTCACAACTTTGTACGTACATGCGAGAGACGAATGAAACAGAAGGCTTCAGGAACCATAACTAAAGTGAACGGAAAAATGGGTTCTGATAAGCGACTGCGAAAGCTGAGTTGACCTAGAAAAGTTTAACTAAATGAAGGTGGTATTATTGAATTTATTTGGGAGTGTGTGAGTTTTGGTTGAGTGTTCACAAGTTGTTTTGGGTCGCAACAACCAAGTCGTTCTTTCAAGTTCGTTGGACGAAGAGTCTGGTTCTGATCAACAGAATGATCACTGGCAGTCAATCAGAGTGAAGCCATCCCATTAGAAGTGAAGGCCGATTTAAAGGTGAACAACCTGGTAGACCAAAACAAATTTAACTTGACTTCTTTGACTTGACTAAACCTTCCGTGTGAATATAAATAGAAGTGACTTGACTTAAATAAAGATTACCTAGTGTCAACTTGACTTGAACCCAACTTTGCTCTAAATCAACTTGAATCAACTTGACTTAACTAGAGTAGAATTGTCTCTGGTATAACTCATATAGAAAAAAATATTTCAAAGATACTAAACACAAAACGTTACGCCGCTTAATTTTTTCTAACTTCAATTAAATCAACCCTTCGAACGTTCTGCTCTCGATAAAAACAAAAAGCACGAAAAAATCTGTGTGACAAAAATAAATGTTCACAGCAAGTGAACCGATCCGAAAGTGTTCATCTTGGCTTATCAGCTTTTTTCTCTTGGATGGATTCTTTCGTGTGCCGGAGAAGCAAGAAAAACAACAAACACACAGTTTGCGAATATAGACAAGTCTCATTATGTTGGGAAAGTTGATTTGACGGTTCTATGAGCACAAACACAGAAAAATAATTCAATTAATACGCAAGATTATTCACATTTTACCTCGCACAGACCGAGTCGTACATTATTAATCACTGAATCACGGCTGACAATAATCCAGAGTGACAGTGGAAACAACGATATGCTTTGGAAGTCGTGGAGAAAGCTGAACGACGAAGGAAGGGTGGCCGACGAAACATTTCGCTTCCATTCATTCCGAGTTAAACTCGCAATCAGTGATTGTCAATTCTCAGTTGTCACTCAGCTTTTTCTGAAATTTAGCAATTGATTGTTTTACACCACTTCCCGTCTCTCTCCCACTTCCAATTTTCTGTAATCAGTATTCCATTACAGCAGATTTGTAGCTTTTCCCGAACGCAATCGGACGAATAAGCACAAACAATTGTCTTCATTTATGTCAGCGCTTTGAACACGAACAAAAAGCAACTGCTCTGATTTTAGGAATCATCAAAAGTTTTGCTGCATTTTCAGAATTTTCACTTGCAATCAGCGACAGTTGAGTGATACTTTCCGGTGAATTTAGCGCAAGTGTTGTTTGAACAGAAGAAGAAAGTTTTCGAAGCGACCTCTGGCACAGCAATTCACTCTCGGTGTTCAAATCCTTTTCACCCATTATAAACAACTCAACCGCTGCCAATAAATCACGATTTCTTCTAAACAATGACAATGGATCACAATCATTTCATCTCCATTTCTTTTATTATCGCTTGCAGTTCACACTTCAATAAACTCTGAAGAAGTTACTCACAGAAGAAAAACAAGTTCACTTGAAGGAAGTCACTCGAGAGTTTCCCTCGATAATGGTGTCTTGACAAAAGAAAAGAAAACTACTCGAGAATTATCAAGAAGAGACGAACATAATCATGTACATATTGGTATAAGAAGACTCACATAAATTATGCTTAAGACTCTTAACTGACGAGAGATATGAAATTAATGAACACCATCGAGTCAAAGGCAGGGAATCCAAGCGATTGGGGATGAACGAGAAACTTTTCAACACTTGTTTGAAGTGTTCTAAGTTACTCTAAAGTTTCCATTGAATTCCCTTCTCTGAAGAGTCTGTTGATGTTGGTGAACGGTCGCACGTGGCATTAAGATGACTTACACTTGGTCCAGGGACTTGTGAAGCTAGTGAAAGGAAGAAACTTCGTTTTGGGTTAGAACTTGAGAGATCTTAATGCTACCATTTTCGAAAGTCGCTTGAACCTAAAGGCTAGTTTGAAACCGCTAACAACTGTTATTATTAAGGTTAAAACTACAAAAATAAAACATCTTTACGTTTACCATTCCAAGTCAACAACCTGTTTGAAGCCCTGTCTAACATTCGCAACTGCCTAAGCATCATCATCTTTCACGTTTGTAGGCATGTGTACATACGGAAGCTAAAGGAAAACAAAAGCCCAACTAGTGCTTTTGTTTTATTATGATGTCAAGACAATTGTTTTGTTATTATTATTATAAATCTACTTATGTAAGTTATACAAAACACAGCCGGCCGATGGACAAACCATTGGCTTCTGGACGAATTCAGGAAAATTCCGATGTTGTCAGTCGACAATTCTTATTCAAAGCAGTTTATCCCCAACGAGAAGGTCAGAATGCATCACAGAGCATCGGAATGTACTGTCCAAATATGGAAATCCATTTGATATTGTATTCCGGCCTCATAGACACAATTTTTCTCAATCTTCATCTCTTTTGTATGTGAATGTGTACGTTGCTCGTCTCGTTCTGGTTGGGAAATCCACGCACTTGGTGTAAAGGAGAAAAGAACAAGAAAGCGGCATAAAAGGGGCAGCACAGCCCCAACAGCTCATTGTACGCAGATAAAAACGAACTGCTACCGTATCTTGGCCGACATTGTTATTGAATGATTTTCCTTCGTACTTGTGTGTGGGTTAGGGCCACTTTTATGACTTCGAGGAAACACTTTTCAATTGCTTTATCTGCCTCTTCAACTTTATGTTTTGTCAGAAGTGAATGAATGTATCGGCACCGAAAGGAAAACATTCATTATGCCTTCACATGTTCTCTTGGAGTGCGTGCCGGCAGCAAACTGGATCTGGCATCAGCTTTCGTTCTAATCCTTTCATTTCGCTTCACTTCATCCATCGCATCTTGAATATTCTATTAAGTGCTTATCCGCCTTGTTTTCTCTCCTTCACTCCCCAACCCCCCAACATGCCCGTGCTCACTTCTCATCTCGCACGAAACAATTTCTTCCCGTGCTCGTTCGTATAAATTAGCGATAAAATTTTATTAATATTATGAATTTTCAATTTTCTTCCGCCGTCGTCGTCCTTTTTGACATCATCGAAGCACGAAAGGAACTCATAACTGAACAGATGAAGATGAACAAGAGAATCAGGATGTGTAATGCGGAGGTTTTAGTTTTGAAGAGTCTTTGGATAAGTCTGGGCGGCACTTTAGTTTACGTCAAATTGATGACATTGAGTGGGAAATGGATTTTCATGTGATAAAAGGGTTTGAAGTTGTTTTAAGGTTTAAAGCTAAGTTTTAAAACAGAAACTAAAGTTTTTATGATAGGAACTTATTTTTTAAGGTTAGAAACAACTTTTCAATGATGACCAAATCAAGAGATGTTCTTGAAACCCGATTGCTGCTTTGAAACTTGCTTAATCATCACCATAGCCAACGTCAAAGCAGTTCAAATGAAAATTCTAACCTTAAAAAAATCTCTGTTTTGACGTAACCCTTGCATCATCAAACACAATAAGTCATCGTTACCAGTGCTAACAGCTTGTGTCTGCTTCATCAACCCTAACGCACGCTCCTTTTTCAATTTCCAGAAATCTTCTTCATCCACTGCTAATCCTTCAACCCACCTTAAAAATCAATGATACATCACCGTTGAATCGACCCATCACAAGAAGATTGAAATGAAAAAGTCTCCAATAAACGAGAAAGAAGAATTAGAATAACTTTTTATGTTTATGTCGTTTATTGATATTTCTTCTTGTTCCTTTTGCTTTATAGCTGCGCCTGAAAAGGTTTTTCGTCTTTCTTTTTAATTTTTCTCTTTTCTGTCAATCAATACGGGGGAGAAGAAGGGAAATTTGAATGCGATCGGTGTCTTGACAGGACAATGGAGTGAACATACGCAATTTATAAAAGTTGAAGGGCTGCCCGCCCACCCCCACCTCAATTCTACGCCATTATTGATTTGCTTTGCCTTTCAATTTTCGTACAAACTTGTATCTTTTCGTTCTCATCATCATCATGCTTCTTAGTCGATTCGCTATCCTTCTTGAGCCAGCAGAAGGCTTGGATAAAAAGGTGTTTTCAGGATGATAATTCAGCGGAATTTCAGCTTTCTTTCGAATCATTGAAGCCGAATTTATTTCAATTATGTTAAATGAAAAGGATTTTTCTTTACTTTCATCGTTATAACATTGGAATGAAAATCCGCTTCATTCTTTTCTTCCGTAATCGCTTTTATTTTTATATTCTCTCGCAGAAGGCGAATTAATGTCCTGAAAATGCTGAAATATTGAGCAGTTTTCAAGTCGCAATTGCGTTGTTTGTTGACTCTCGTGTGCCAAAAGAACTTTCAACGTCACCCGCCATTACGATATTGGATTTTTTTGCGAATACAGCTAACTTACGATCTTCTATAAGAGAGAATTGAGTGGATGAGTAGATTTATAAAGTCTCGCAAATCTCCGTGTGAATAATTTAAGTGCCAGCTTCAAGGGCAACTATTTGACAAGACGGCTAGGTCGACCTATGAATACTGAATGAAGTTTGGCTGGTTCAAGATGGCTTACGTCAGCAGTGACTGAGAATTTCAGAAATTACAACATTAACATACATAAAGCAGTTGTTTGCACCATCCACACTTTAAGAAGTGCTTGCAGCTCATGCTGAGTCTTCAGCAACCTTGCAACGACCGCTTCAACTCTGCGTTAGTCATCGGAATCCTCCTGAACCTCATGAGAATGGAGATGAAAGTTGGAAATCCCCTCTAGTAGTACTCGACAGTGAAAGTATTTTGATTATTCGGCGAAATTCCTGAAATCCCCGACCTTTTTCAATCTTTCACTCTCAAAAGCCACTTAAACTGCTTTCAGCTCATCAACTACATTACAGAAATTCCATTTTTTCACTTCGCGCGCGCAAGTGAAGGCAAAAATCGTTCAAGTTTATGATTGACATTAATAATACAAAAAAGTGGAGAAACGTTGTACAATGAGCAAGACGAGCAAGAAGGGAAATTTATTTTTCATGAAACGCGAGCAGAAAAAACCGTTTAAAAATATTTGCACCTCTCCATTCATTCAGGCGCGGGACGAGACGCGCGCGATAAAGCAGCGAAGGCAGTTCGTGTGTATGTTGTTTATGGCGTAGAAATTTATTTACTTCGCTTTTCTCTTTTCGCCTGTTCGCTTCAGTAGAAACGAAAGGAATAAATCGAACGGAAAACTTCCATCCACCAGCCGCTTAAAACCAATCGGGCTTTAATGGAATAGATTAAATTTATCGCAGACTTGAAATCAAAGACGAGCAGCAGCGTATGTTTGACGCACCGAGAAATAAATTTCTTCACTTCCCCCCGCCGAGCGCACAGAAAAGTAATAATTCCTTAAAAGCGGCCTTTGAGGCAGCGAACGCACAGATCGCGACGAGAGTGAGGAGGATAAACGAGCCAAAATCACAAATATATTACAGTATCATTGATATTGATTAGACGAATCGTTGTATATCATTTTTATGGTTGATTTTTTATACATTTTTATTCTCGGTCGTAATGTTCCTTCACAGTCTCGGGCAGAGGGAGAGAAAAAAAGAAGCAAAAGCGTTTGGATTAGGGCTTGGGATGTTTATGTTGTGGTTCAGTAATCTTGGGTTTTTAAAAGTCAAAAACTGAACGTTGTTTCTGGCGGTGACTTTGTGGATGGAGACTGGGAAGCGGACAGCAAAAGATGTTTTTTTTTTTATTGTTTTTAAAGAATTTTGCTGAATTTCAACTTGAAAGCTTTTCAGTTGTGATGAAAAAATTCTTGATCATCGAATGGCAATGTTTTAACTAGCTACAACAAGGTCAAGCTTGAGTTTTTGGTAGTAAATATTAGTTTATTAAAATGAAACTTACGTTACAAGTTTTGGCACCTCGTGACTGTTCTATGACTATCACATGACCATGCTATGATGATTCAACACGTTTTAGATGAGTTTCAAGTCTCTTTATTTTACTTCAACTTTTGTTTCATTGACTAAACCAGAACGCAAACATCACTTGACAGTGTCACAAACAGCTGACAATAAAGTTCAAAACTTTCAATCACTTTCAACCAACCCTCAATTCCAACTCTAGGAAACATTCAAGCCCTAATCTCCTTGCAGGGCAATGGTATATCATACGCACAAACACACACATCGCACACTGGGACTTTCGAAAGCTCGCGCAATAAAATAATGTTCTCTTCCTCTTGTTCCATCTACATGTATATAGCCATTTTAGCATTTTTTCGCCTTCGCCAAGTCAAAACGAAAATAATGGCTCTGATTTACAAATTCTTTTCTGCCGTGATATAAAACGCATTTGTAGGTTACAATTTTCCAAATCTAACAGCGGGGGTGTGGGAGTTGGCGGGGCAGCAAGTCGTGTATGAGAGAGTCGAAATGTCGACTGTTGTTCCACAGAAGCCCATGAAAGCGATCATTTCACTTCGTTTATGGGGCGAATGCTTAGGCGATAAAACGTATCGTTGAAAATTAAAATCAAGGAAAATCAAAATAAATCACATTCGGTGGTGTGAAAGGGAAAAGGTGAAGAGAAGGCGACCGATGAAATTATGCCGTTTGCGAAAACGAAGGCCTTGATAGTGGTAGTTCGGCAGGGAAACAAAGAACAGTAAATGCTTCGCTTAACAAATGTGTTTTAAATGTAAAATATCTTGGAACGGTTTTACAGCAGCCATTACGCCGCCGACTTTGAATGCTAGCGCCTTGATTTTGAGCACGTTTTTATTGATTACATTTTCGTCACTGTGGATACTTTTATGGGCTTGCGGAAATGCTTGTTTATAGAGCCAAGAGCGAGCATGGGTAAACGAGAATTCGACACATTCACCTTTTGTCTTGGCACACCAGGACTAAATTGAAGTAAATTGGATGACGATAACAAGTAAAAGCATGAACCGGGACTTTCCCGACAGTAAAGAAGTGCTTAGCAGCCGTTTGTTTGTCCCCGGCACCGAAAACTGTAAAAATCTTTTATCTTAAATGTTCGAATATTGTGCTAGGCACTGTAACGATGGCCAAAATATAATCGCCTTCGTCGGTTGTACTGCGGGGACATTTGTGAAATATGTTTCGAACTCAAATTGGTGAAATCGTCAACAGCACCGCTTGCATGACGACTTTTATGAACTCTTCCACATCAATATTTTTTTAATAGATTTTCACTTTATTCACGGCGGGCGCATGGAAAAGCGATAGATATAAATATGTGAACGTTTATTGTCTGCAGATAGCGATCAATCGACTGTTAGGCAGTCAAAAACCAATAGAGTCATAATAGTTAAAGGTAGAAAGGAACTTTTGTGCTGTGCTGTGTTGTATCAGCTTAGTTATGGGGATGGTTAATATCATTTTCATTTACTGAACGCAAGCGATAATAATTATGATGGATAATAATAAAACGGCCCGTTAATCACACATCCGAATTGATGTTTATTTATAACCAGCTCCAACCATGCGTGTAGCGTTTTCATTTAATAGATTTAAAGATAATCGATATTCTGATGGTTTGTAGGAAGTTAATTAACCGAGAGTTTGATTGGATAAGTAAACAACTTTTCTTTCTTTGTTCTTGGTTAATGACTCTGAGTTGTCACTAAGACAAGGTGGCAATGACTGATTGGTTAGGGGGTGAAAGGAAATAAGCGCGTAAATGCATGACTTAGGAAGGTGTTTGTGGCTTCTTGATTGACAGATGAACGTAGATGTGGATATAAATTTGTCGTTGATGTTGTCTGACAAACTGGAAGACTATCATGCTTTAGTCACTCTTGCTAATTGGACGAAGCAAAAGTTAGTATAGATTAAATGAATGCTAAAGTTTGATTCTCTAAAAATAAAGTTTTGGTGACTGAACGATCTTGATTCTAGCTGTTCTAGCAGATTTCAGGTGCACGCGTCAAGATCCAAAGAAAACTCAAAAGAAAAATTAATATAATGTATGACACTGACTCGTTAAACTTCAATCACATTCAAGAATTGACTGCAGACTTCATCTGCATTTACTATACTCCTTTCTTCATAATGAAAGAAATTTTCAGTTGATTATCCTTTGTATTTGATTCTCATTCTCCAGTGACTAAAAAAGGCAACAAAGCCGAGCTTTAGATCCATATGTTTTCATGATTTAAATTACTTTTTTGAGCTTACAATCGCATTCGTCGCTGGAATTGAAGTGAATGAAATGTTGACTGATGTTTATCTGTACAGACAATTCATTTCCATATATGTGCACGAGGGAAGGCAAGCATTCAAGGCAGCACATACAAAAAAAAACATTATCCAATTATGCAGGAAGTAAGATGAGTCTGACATTAACCAAAAGTAAGTATGTTCGTATTATTTGTGCACATTTCTTTCAGCAGAGGTTCCATTCATCACATGCTGGCAGAAAGAAGTCTCATTTGTCTCCGGCAGGAAGGGAACTTATTCTCTGTTTTTAATTCCGTTCGTAATCATCCCTTGTGATAGGTAAACAATAAAGCTTTCATCTTAAAAAATAGAGAGAATTATGAAAAGACGCGCATAAAGAATCCGATTTAGGGGTGTGGCGGAAAAATAGTCTTACACTCTCAATATTCGCATTCATGACAACATTTTTTCAAAAGAGCATTATCTCGTCGCTGCTTTTGTTTGCAACGCGATTCCTTTCGCTTTTCCATCCATTCACTTACTTCGCAGCGAATAAAAACATCGTTGAAATCTATTTTTTCATATTCTCAGCGCTTTTTTGCCTGCATTACCCCCGCTAAAAGAGGATTTAGCATCTTCATTCACATTTTTTTCCGTTTCTTTCATTCGGATGTAACATCCAGCGCGGCAGGAGTGAGAAAAAGGTATGAATGATCTAAACCTTTATTTCGCTGCAATGCATCGTTACTCATTCGCTTGTAAAAACGAGAATATCTTCAACGTGCACAACACATTTCATACACATCTTCGTCACATTCCTCAAGCTCCTCCGCACCCTCTCGTCATCACCGTCTCATGAAATGCATGGGTGCAAAGTACTCCGTGTTACGTTTTTTCCTTTTCTTCTTCGCTCTTTTTGTGTTCAGAATTGCAGACAACTTTCATGTCGGTGCATAAAATGTAAATTCATAGAGAAACACATCCTATTTGCTAAAAAGAAATCGTGCTATGATTTATATACAGCTGAAGGAAGAACGAAAAACGACAAAGAGCTGAACAAAAAAGCATTATGCATTGTTGCGGCAGAAAAACTTGCTTTGTATTCAATTGAAATATGATACTGAGCTCTATTTAAAAGAAACTTTATGTATGACGCTTGATGGGACACTTTCTCAGCAGAAAAATCTCTTGTCAGGGAGATCGTTAAGACAGAGACGTTTTGAAATGTTGAATAAACGTGAAGCTTCAAAATAGAAACCAAAAGTCAGCGTAAATTCCAAGTATACACATTTTTATTAACACACTTCAACTAAACTCAACAAACATTACTCGTATCTTCCATAAAGTAGTCTCTGCGTTCGCATATGTCGGAGAAAGTTTGAGTTTCAAGTTTTTAGACCCAAAATAAACTTCTGCCCAGAACTTTTTGCGCGTCTTACGCTTTCAAAGTCATAAATTACAATTTGCAAGACTC
Organism: Belgica antarctica; assembly: GCA_000775305.1. NCBI lineage: Eukaryota > Metazoa > Arthropoda > Insecta > Diptera > Chironomidae > Belgica > Belgica antarctica. Next base: position 11,080 of record JPYR01000453.1, read on the forward strand.
AAAATGTTATTCTGCATGAAAAATTGTGCATTTTAAGTTGTGCTGCAATGAATAACGCGTGAAAGTTTCGTCTCGGTGAGAGCTTAAAATAGAAACAAAAGCTTTAGTGCTTTTGAAAATAATTCGCCCAAAACTTATGCGACGAGTTTGACGTCGATTATGGAAGAACAGTTAATTAAACTTGCTTTCATCCCATTTTCCATCATAATAGACTCGCCGGATTTAATGTTTTCTGAAAACTCTTGCAAACTTCTCTGTTGTTATAAGACATGACGCGCGTATGACAGATTCATAAAATGTTTTCCCTCTGAATGATGCTAATCTTAAGAAAGCTCTCTTGTTTGCACTCCTTTTTCCCGTCCTTGGCGTCATCCTTTCAGAAGAAACCACCTTTTAATGTCTGCTGCCTTCCCATCAATTTGTCGTTTTTCTCGTCGACTTCTTCCTTCTATCTAAGAAAATGTTCTCTGCTTCAAAACTCTCGCCTGACGATGACTATCAGATTAATTTTCATTAACAGTTATAACACTTTTTGTGGCTGCGTTTACAAATAACATAAAGCCAGCGAACAATGTTCTCGAGTGTCATAACTTTTAATTCTGGATTTAATAATGTGTGGATGCTGTCTTTAGGAACCGAGAAAAGAAACGAAGGAAGTCAATGATTAAATAAAGTTCTGCGGTTCTTTTTGTCCATTCAGTCTCTATTTAGAAAGACGTACCATTAACTTTTTTATTTCAATTTTTTTTTCTACTTTAGTGTGATATTGGAAGTCAACTACAGTTGACTGTTTTAAAACTCAGTCAATTGATGTAGTGCCTTGCAGCGAGTATATTAAACTTTCAAAAAGTTCTATCATTGATCACCAAAGCTGGCTTTAGGGGGTCTCGAGGGAACGCGGTCCACGAAGTCTGTATGATGGTACCTTCATTAGTGGCCGCAGGGCAGAGACAAGAACTTGTCAATGGCAACAACTTACAGGTCGAATCAATCAATCAATCAAAAAGTTCTATAATTGATCTTTGAGACTCGAGAGTTTCGTTTCGTTGAAGTGATTAAGTCGTAGTTGGAATGTCTACAAAAAATCGTTTGACAAGTTCCAAGAATCTCAAGATTTTGGGTGCCACTTACAAACGTTTATTGGCAACAAGATTTCATTCAAATTGAGTTCTGTTTTAAATTATAATTCGACACAGTCGACACTTTTTCTCTAGAAAGCTAGAAAGGTCGCAAGACATTTGCTTTTTAACGATCCTACTGTATCATATTCTGCATCCCCTTAGAAACTTTGAAAAAGTCAAAGAGAAAACAGATTAAAAACATTCAGAACTCGCCACGTTTTGAAACAGAAACCAAATCAAAGTCAAATGAAACCTTTAAGAAAAATGGTTATTACGTTTGATGGCTTTTAATCACAAAGCCAGCAGAAACGAAAACGTTTAAAAAGCTTTCCGCAATGAGAATCTTCTCCCCGCCGTCACCGACCGACACACAATGAGCACCGCTCAATGGCGATGGAAATCCTAAAGAGTGGATAAAAAAGTGTCCAATGATTATGAAATGAATATTAAATGAAGACACTTAAAAGACACGAAATTGTTCTTTCGTCTTTGGCTTTCGTCTTTTCCTGCTGATACAGCCCCTTCACAAAGTTTTCCGTTCTCTCTCTAGTCTTCTGATGTGCTTTTATCATCGTTTTAACGCTTTTATAATTCACCATTTTCACATCCAAAAAAACGCGCGCGCCAGCCCCATCCGAGAA
>JPYR01000453.1:12861-40028 GCA_000775305.1 Belgica antarctica
AAAAAAAAAAAAGTTCTCGGGCGCGATAATGGTGCCGCCAATAAATTCGCCCTTCTCTTGCTTGTGTGCCTTCTTTTGCATACATTAAATGTTTGATTAGATTTCCAAACGACTTTTTCGCACTTTTGTGGAGCGACTATTAGGGAAGTTTCGTGGATTAGACTTGGCGCTAGATGGACGGAGATGGCAAATGTCTTGAGTTGACTTTGGATCTTTTGAAGTGGATTTTGCTAAGTCGCAAACTTTTTTTTGTTGTTTTTAGGATAAATTGGATAATGAAACATTGTTGGAATTCAAAAACTGTGATCTAACCTAAAAATAATCGCCCCAGCTAGTGCAGGCCCTGAATTTCATCGCTTCACTCTAAATTCATAAAGCCAGCAGTGTGGATCAAAGCCATTCTCATTATCAAAACGACCTCAATAATTTCTCCCCTTTTTAGTTTCTAGTTAAAACTAATTTGAGTTTTCCCGAAAAATCAGCAAAAAGGAAGATTCCGGCGTTTGTTCTTCCCCATCAACGTTAATAATTTTTTAAAATGTCAAAATAAAGCAAACAATTAAATCTTTGTTTTAATTTTCACTTTCAGTTGCCGCTTTGTGTATCAATTAAGAAATTAAAGGGGCAAGAGATTTTGAACGGATTTGTGCCTTTTCGCCCCCTTAAGTGTTGGAAAGGGTTTTCTTGGGCAGGCAGGCACAACAATAACTTGAGTTTCTAATTAAATTTCCGGTGCCTTTGCACCTTCCGACTTCTCAATCTCAAAAGAAGCAATTTTCGAGGCAGGAATTTCGCAGCCAGAAAGCCGTTTGATGAAAGGAGTTCAACCCTGGCACTGATTTTGGTTAAACAAATTGCACAATTCATTGAAAATAATTAGGCAAAAATGCGAGCGCCGAGTTAAATACTTTTCTTCCTTTAATCTCATCGTCTCGTTTTTTCTTCATTAATGAAAAATGATTGTTATTGTGATTAATTGTGAAAGAGAAAATATAATTTCATCAAAAACGGCAAAGAAATTAAACTTTTCTTCCTTTTTTTGATACTTCCCGGCGCTAAGGATCGGTTCTATTGTGCGCCCAAACGTGAAAGATAAAAAGTCGAAAAACCAGCTCCTTTGAAATCTCAGAAACGTGGGAAGTGGAATTAAAAGAAACTTAGCAGTTTTCATTACGACAAGAGACTAAGGGCAAGAAAAAGCTAAAAAATTGTAAGAAACTGAAGCACAAAACCAGCTAAAATCCCTCAAAAGATAAATTAGAAGAAACAATATTTAATCCGTGGGAATCTGAGAATGAAAATTAATTAATCCAAATTGGTTTCGATGCTTCAAACTGGAGATGCTGCCCGATCTAACCCTTGATATATGATGCAAAAATTGTGCTCGGAAGAGTTCAGAAGTTTCGTTAGGCTTTGTCACAACGAGTCATTAACACGCAAATACTCGCGATTATTAAAAACTTTGTTTTAATTTTGCAGATCTTAGATTTTTTAAAGATGCTTGCGTTCTTTTTTTTGTTTATAATCAAATCCTAAAGACTTCACTACCGCTTTCATAATTACAGTTAGACGTTTATAATGTGCACTATAAAATCTTTTCTAAGCATTAAGCAAACCTTTCCCAACATTCAAACTCAATTAAAATGATATTTCATTACCAAAATGTCTTTGCCTAACCTTTTAATTGTGACATCCCATCTGAACCGGTCCTTGCTTATAAACTTTCAACCTCTCATGCTTGTTTTTCCCTTTTCCACGGAGTTAAAGAAACCAATTTATCCATGATCCTTTGCTTGTTCATCCGAAGTCTTTCCTCTCGTTTTGGATCTAAATTTGGGTTGAACCGAAAGCAGAAACTTTTCGTTTTTCAGTATTTTTAATTCTTTTAATTCTCTCGTATCTTCTGAATAAGAAAATTAATATTAATTATAATAAGAGATTTGCTTGCAGACGAAATAATTTTTCACACAGAGCTAATTTCATAGCCATTTAATGTTCCTTCTTTAGTGGGCAGCAGAAATAATGTGCCGACTTGAGATAATAATGAAACACAAATCCAAAAAATAAATTTCTCATTTTTGCTATTTTTCAGAAGCTTCTGTTTCTTCTTTGAAGCGTTTAAAATTATTTCCATAAGACAAACGATTTAAACTTCTTGAATTATTCATCCAGTTTAAGGATGAATCGCAGCTGGCCTGTGTTAAGATTTTTTGGCATTCAATTTAATCGACTCAAGTAGATTCCAATTAAGAAACACTTTGAATGAATACCGTTGAAAGATTCTACAGGAAAAAGTTGAGCATTGAAGATTTGGATGGTTAGTGATGGCTTGACTGGGAGTTTGATTAAATTTTAAACTTCTTTTATAAGAATATTGACACGAAGTCACGTCAACATCTGCACCAAAATCTAAATTTCAAAAAACTTTGAATATTGTCCAATCAAAGTCAACTGTATTGAAATTTTTATTTTGTACCTTTAATTATTTCTAAAGTTACTGATTACAACTATTTTTTGCAATACTTTTAATGAACTCTGCAATAAACTTTCATCAGTTAGACAATGTCTGGCCCACATTTTCAATTATTTTCTTGATGATCTTGAGAATCGTATTCCAGTGATTACAAACTTGATTTTAAGCACTCACTAAAGCCCATTTCCATTCATTTCAATATGAAAATTTTCCTTTTCTTTTGTTATGCAAATATGTATTACGAATATCATTTTAATTGCTTTTGCCAGATTTATTTAATTAAAGCTTAAATGATTAAAAGATTTTCGGAAAAGAAGGGCAGAAGTGGAGCGAAGTTTTGAATTAGGCATGAGGGGTGGATTAAACGTTTCTTGGACTTTCCGTACCCTTTGTTTGCTCGAAGTCTCAAACGAAAAGTCGAAACAGAAAGCCAAAGATCTCTAGAGAAAGTGTTGTTAAACACAAAATTTTCTCTCTGACTGAACTTTGTTTCCGTCCTAAAGTTTATTTTTTTCTGTGCCGGGTTTTAAGGGCCAAAATCACCATTTTCCTATGCTGCTGCTAACGATATGTGATTAAATGGGAAAATTAATAAGACTCGAACTTTCTTTTTGCCGCACACAAAAAAGAAGAAGGCAAAGATGAGAAGAAGTTTAATTACTTAAAAATCCCTCGGTGTATGAAAGGCATTAAAGAAAGTTGGGCGATAGAAGTAAAAGTATAAAATTAGTAGTTTTCTAGCTGGCTGAGCACATCTCGAACATTAAACGCTAAACGGGCCCATTTTAAGAAACGATCTGCACACATTTTGGCCATGCGGGTACTTTGTGTCGTTGTTTCACTTTTTACGGATGCACCGTATGTTTATCCACATCGTTAAAAGTATCGAATTAAAATGAAATGGTGGCACGAGTAGGCGAAGGAGAAGAAAGCAAATAACCAGAGATGATTTCAAGGTTAGACTAAGGATGATGAACTAGTTGACATGAATTTCCTTTAAATCTGCTATGCGAGTGAATTCAAAAACACATTTTACAATTTAAAAACTTGTAGTTCACCTAAAACTGCAATTCTATTGCAAAGAACTTAGTTGTGAACACATTAATGTGCGATCACACGCATGAGAAGCAATGATTCATCCCATTTCTTGCTTCTTATTTCATCGGCTTGTTTCCGAAAAAGGATTTCATCGAGCTAATGCGTCTTTGAATTTAATTAATAAATTTTGAAATTTACTCTTTGTTGTTTCCGAAAGGGAAAAAACACGCTTTGAATTTGAAAGATATTAAAGACAAAAAGAAACTCTTGGGCTTGGGGTGACTGCTCAGAGACGGGGTAAAAGTGAATTAAAAGAAACGAAAAAATATGAAATCCCTCCATTAAAAAGGACATCAACTAAAGTCTGCCATTTTTCCGCCTGCCGATGAAGGATTCTTTTGTCGATTCTTTTTTTCTGCTTTCTTCATTAAGTTTTCTGCCCGTTTTTGCTGCTCGCTTTGAACCTCCCAACTTGTGAATTATGTAAGGCGAAGTGCCCACAATAAAAACACAACAACGCAGGGCAGTTGACGGTTGTTGGCCAGAAGAAGGAAGCCGGAGAAGCGGACAAGGCAAGTGGAATGGAGAAGCGCTGGAAGTTTCTCATTAAAAATCCTTCGCTATTGCAGACTTTTCGTATTAAGTCATCATAATTTCATGATTTTTTTTGTGCTTGCTCTCTTGATGCTGCTTCATCTCTTGCCCATGAACAAAAACAAAAGAGGCAAGGAAATTAAAAATCTTCTTAACCCATAAAAAATCATCTGACATGGACCGCAAAGGAAGTAATCTTAAGTTATGTCAATGTTTATGGGTTGGAAACCAACAAAATGTGATCAGATTAAATACTTTGCAGGAATACTTCTGACCGGTCTTTAAATATCAACATTTTTTAAAATAAAATTTGTTCACTTTTTAATAACATTAAGTTCAATTTAGGTTGATATCAACCACTGCAATACTAACTAAGCTTTCCCCAAAGGATTTGCCAAAGAAAAATCTCAAATATTTCGTCGGCAGAATCGCTAAGTCTCTTCACCGAGGTTTTTATTAAGTCTTCAGCGCTTTTATCATTGAGAAAGTGGCCCTCGCTTTAAGAACAACACAAATCAGTGATTTTACTTCAATGAGCAATTTACCATTTAAATGGAGAGAAGAAGCAGAAACAGTCGGAACATTATAATTAAATGATTTTCTTCTTCCACGGGCGGCCCATGCCCGCATAGCTGAAGGGGAAGAGAAAGCAAATGTTACAAAGGAGATCATTTTCATGAAATTATTCTTTCCACTCAGCAATTTTTCTCTCGTCGTCATTTTCATTTATAAATGCTCCGTAACCAAGGCGATGGTGGCTGTTATCATAATTTACCACATTATACTTTCTCTGTGAATTGACTTTAATTACGACATGAAAGAAGAAACCGAGTATGACAACGAGGCGGGAACGAGAGGTGAAAAATTTAACTTTACTTTGTTTGTACGCTCGTTGCTGGGCTTAGTTAAATGATGCATCATTATGCGATTCAGGTGGAAGATCGCTTAACATTTGTCCTCAACCTCTCGTGACAAGGCTTTCATGAAATTAGATTTTTATGCCTGCGATGAGGGGAAGAAATGAGAAAAGTGTGTAAGCGGTTGAGCGGCTTGCTTGCAATAAACAATTCTGGGAAGTTATAAATTTCGGATATTTATTGGCATTTGAGGGTATCATTCAAGTTATGTGGGCGAAGGATTAGGGGAAGTCCATGAAATATGTAACAGAGAAATAATTATCTTGAATAATCGTCGGATTTTCGAATTGAAAGCTTAATGTTAAGAATAAATTTTGAGGTTATATTGGAAAAGCTTTCAGAAATAATTAAAAGCTTTTGCTGTTTGGGTTTCAAAGATGTGGACTTGAGGTTTGCGTTTTGATAAGTGTTTTAGTTATTTAAAAGTTAGGCAAGTAAGTAAAAATTGCTTTCATGTAGAAACTAAATTTTTGCTTTGAAAATTTCAGTTTAAATTTTTAAAACTATAGAAAGTTATAGTCAGAAGAAAACACAGCATCTGTTCTATATTTTTATCATTCAAGCACATGAAATCAAACAGATTTCAAAGGAACAACGTTTTACAAGTAAGGAAATTCCGTGTCAAAAAAAAAATCCTTGAGATCGCAACAAAGTTTGACAAACTTCCAGTAAATAAAGTTCAAATCTCTCCATTTTTAACACCTGAAACCAACCATTCACGTAGTTATTCAAATTCAGAACGGCTTCAAAACTCATAATCGCTTAAAATTACTCTCCCACCATAACTTCTAATCCCCTCAAAGCTCAAAATGTTACAATTCACTTTAATTTACAGCAAACACATTTCACATCTTTTTTTCTGCTTCTCTAAATTGGATCTCGTTAAAAACTCCATTCCAAACTGTAGAAAAGTTTTATTTTCTAATTAAAATGATGGTAAGGCTCGAAAACCATTTTGGGTAATGCATCATCATTGACCCTTGAAGAATAAAAAAACGGGGAGAAGAAATGCTCGTTCGGTATTAAAAACATTACTTTCATTAAATCATCGCAAAAAATTCTTTTCTGGAAAATGAAAAAACTTTTCGAAGGGCCTTTTTAATGTGTAATAAAAAATCGGTTGATTTTATGGTTTCCATCCTAGGCACAAATCTGTGAAAAGAGAGAAAGTATGTTCGAGAACGAGATTCAAAATCAAGCAGTGGCAAAAAGTTTGCAAAAAATCCGATTGACGAATCCGAAATTTCAATTAGTGAGATTAAAGCAATCTGATAGTTTTGTTGAATAACCTCAAATTTAATGCCATTAAAAAAACTCGGCAAGGGCAAATTTTCAAATGTTCACTCGAACATGAGTCGTTAAAACCTTTCTGCATTTAAACAAAAAAAGTCCATTTGTTATTTTACATCAGATGAATGATTTACACTTTGAGTGAACATAAAGCAGAATGTTACGTTCATTTTACGGCCTTTTGTTTCTCTATTTGCAGGCTTCAGCTTGCACGACCTTTCATAAAGCAGCATAACTCAACGCACAACTCCATATGGCTGTAATTTACACTAAAATGTCACAGAAGACTGTCAAAGTCGTAAATTTTCTTTATGAATTAAAATTGCCTGTGCATGCTGTTGCTTTAATGGAAATTTTTCTTACGAATTGAAACTTTCATTTGACTGCTCGTAACAAAAGACATTTGAATAATTCACATCCGACGTGATTTACTTGTTCCAGCTTTATCGCTTCAATGGTTTCATTGCCTTTGAATCAGATAAGTTGCAGTAAATATAATATTTCAATCGGTGTGCTAGGTGATAAAAGCTTTCGAATTATGAATTAAGTTTTAGACTTGTGACACGTTATACACGTAATACTGCATCAGAAAACAACATCACAGTGCACTTCTTTAATTCCAGCAGCTGAAGCTTATCAAAATTCACCCAAATTAAACTTTCAAACTTCCATGCAATTGAGTTTTGAACTTTCTCTCTTGTGGTACACACACTAGAAAATAATTTTTCAATTCAAACAAAGCCATGGGCACATCCTTCTGGAAGCTCAAATTCAACTTCATTCTCTTCTTTCCCCAAATCTGCATTTTTCCTGTCCGAATTAAAAGTTTCTCCTGCTAGTTGTAACTTCATCTACTCGCAGGTTTCACCTCTCTCACAGGCAGAGGCATGACCATGTGTGACATGTCTCTATATATTTGAGGAAATGCCCAACATGATATTTTTATGATTTCAGAATGTTCTCGGGTTTTCATTCCTGCTGCACAATTCCGACAAATAATTTTGCTACCTCAAAACTTTTTTAATTTAATGTTGTTTTGCATTCTCGTGTACTTTCCGGTGATAATTATTCCCTTGCTTGCAACTTGCTTCCGCTCTCATTGGGCCATCACTCAGTGTGCATATCTAATGCGAAGCATTTGCTTTGATGGTGATTTCACTTTCATCTCCATACATGAGAGATACAGACACGAGAAAGGGTTGACTTCCAAATGCATTTCAAGAGACAATTTTGTGTTCTAAATGATTATAATTTGAATGTTAAATGGATGAACATGAAAGCGAATTACCCCGTGCACATTAGAGACGAGACCTCAAAATGTTTGTCAGCACTTTACATTAAACATTAAATTTGAAATGTCTCTCTAATGTATCGCGATGGATTAAATTGTTCTTCATAAGTTGCCGAAGGTACAAGTGAGATGAAAGCGCACGTTGTTGTGGGGAAAGCATTAAAAGGCACATTGTAGACTTTAATTGAAATAAAATGGAATCGTCGGACTTGTGGGACAATCGAGAGAAATGTGCACATGCTTTTGTAAATTTGTAACCGAGTGATGTTAAGTAATTTATGAGTTAAAAATTTTTACTTGAAATGTCAGCAGCATATTCATCTACTTTCAGCAGAAAATCAAACAGCTGTAAAAGTTTTAGTTCTAAAATTATCCCCTTGTGACCTTCACTATAAACAGCCCTCACAAAAAGGTCAAAAAATAAAACTTTCTGTATTTTTTGAAATTATACATTTCACACCATAAAAATGTAATCATTTCCCGACGAAATTGATTTTTTTTTTCAAATGAAAATATTTCCATTGCAAAGTTTAAGTGAAATGAACGTTTTCGCTCTCTCACCCGCTTGGAACATATCCCCGACGATAAGCTTTAGTCTAACGAATGCTATTTGTATGCATTATAATAATAGATACAAGAAAACATGAAAATTTTCTTCACAATTTGCACTTCCGTTCCGGGAGAACTTTCTGATTATCTCAACCTCCAAGCTGGATGATTCAAGCCGAAGCTGTTTTTCCTTCGAGAAGAACACGAAGGGTGGAAAGTAATGACCAGAACTAGTCAAAGCTTAAAACTTTTACTGCTGTCACTGTTCGAAGAAGCCAAAAGTTACTTTTACATTGCACTTTTATCCGTTTGCGCTGAGTTTCTTGAAACTTGTTCGCTTCTAGGTTCGTAAGTGATGACTATGTAATTTGTCTCGGAGAAGTCTATTTCTTAAGAAAATCCGTGAAGTAACGTGCAAATTAATTTCGTGAACATGAAATTTATCACTGTTCACTTCAAAACACAAGTTACGATCGTCCGATTCAGTCTCCTATTTCAATAAGTTGTAAATTCATGTGAACTGAAGAAATTTAAATTGAAAAATAAAAGTTTGGAAGTTCAAGAGAAGTTCTTCGATGCAAAACACATAAACTTCTTCCATCCCCGACTCTCTCAGTGTGGGATCGAAAGAAATTTATTTCTATTTGTCTGCAGTTTGAAATCGCTTCTTGAGCATCGCATTTTTCGTTTACTTTTGCCAAGAAGAAACTTCTTCTGCATGCACTAGAGATGAATGTTACTTTGAATTCAAATGAAACGAGATCGTAGCGTATGTCTTCACCTAAGAACTCCCCAAACATTGGCAAACTAGAAATATAGACACATTTTCACACTCCACACCCTCATTTGAGCGTGTCTCTCAAGTGGCAAGTCATTTTTTCACTTTATTTCTACACTCAATCCAAACAAGAAGATAGAAAGAGAGAAAACGCAACTCCAAGATTGTGCTGTAGTGTTCAAGATCGACTAGAACAAGAAAACGAGAAATTAATCAACAAGCAGTCAGACCCCCGAAGGAATGGAATTGAAAGCTTTACATCATTCAACTTTACTTAAAGCTGAATTTTTCATGAAACAAATCGTGTTTTGTCGATGCGAAACTTTTGCCCATGAACTAAAGTGTCGGGTTGTCCAGTATTGACGTCTCTGGGGTTTGGTTTTTTTACACTTAACTTAACTTATGAACTTAATGTCTGCATTTCTTAAAATTTAAGTTTCACGAAAGGTAAAACCAAAAGCTATTTCTAACAATTCTCAACTTTTTGACTAAGCTCAAACTTAACTGACGGTCATCCCCGGTAAGATTTCTTCTCATTTCCACTTTTTTCTGTCGGTAATTTATGTTTTGTCATTTGCAAAAAGAAACAGCAAAAGATGAACACAAAAAAGTGAATGAAAATCTTCTCTGACATAAATACCGAAAGAATAAAATCTCGTGTACAGTCACAGAATGATTCTCAGTGATAGCGTATAACGCCAAACAGCAAAATTGTGTGGCTTTGTAAATTGAAGACCATATCTTGTTACACGAAGGCAAGCCACAAATGAAATTTCTCTTTATGACATTCTTCTTTCTTTCTTAATTTCCCGAAACTTTTCCGCTTGTATAAAAGATGTAACAGTCTCAGTGTCACTTCTTCTTGCCCTTTTCTCACTTTGTATGCTGTGCTTGCTTTCGTCCTGCTGCTTTTCCAAGTTTACTTTCAACACTTAATCTTTTGAGTCATTCAACGGCTGCTTTCGTTTTAGGCGTCCTTTCTTTAATTTAATAGAATTATTTTTAAAAACATTTCTCGTTTTTCGGATTCATTTAAAAAGTGTTTCTGCTGTGTAATGCGTAGGGTGGCCAGATGGTGGAAGTGGAAATTGAAATCACGGCACGTTTCGAAGGAAACCTTAAAATTAAATTACGTAACCTTTTGTTGTGGCAACGGATCCTGAAGATCCCGACCGAGAAGGGAAAGCGTCGAGCAAACTTAAATCAGATGAACCGAGTACCTTCGGGATTGGTCACCGTTAATGTTATTTTGATAGAATTTACCTGCTTAAACACCACTCTACCTTTTCACCCCGCACAAAAGTAAACCTCAACCTTAACGCATTCAGTTTTATTTTCCCAAGAAAACGAGGAAGAAAAAGAAAATTTCCCGTGCTAAAAGGGATAAATAAACCATGAGAAACGGATATGAAGTCAAATAAAGTAACGGCAGAATCTTAAGATTTGAGGGAAGTGAAAAGGGTGGGTTGGCTGGTTGGCGGGGAAGGACGACTTCATGAGCGTAGTCACTTGAAATGATGCGATTTGGTTCATCGTAACAAAATGCTGCCACGGTGGAATAAAGAGTTGAGGTTCATACAAGTTCTGTAACTTTTAGTTGGCTATTGGAACAGCTTTGCTTTATTTCAAGGTTACTGATTTCAAACCGCTAAATTTTAAACAAGAAATGAACTAAAAATTCAAAGCGATGCTTTAAGTATTGGAAAGGAAAACTACTTTCAAAGTACCGCAAAACTTTCATTGGCTGCACTTTGAATTCACAATTGCTAGAATTCATCGCTTCAAGTTTGTTTACAGATAGAGTGAAGCATTGTGTTGAAACTCAGCTTAAACTTTACTCGAAGCTTCATCTTGAACAAAATTAAAAACAACTCTCATCCGCGCGTATCGGAAGCTGCACTGAGTTACGCCATAATCAAATGAAGCCGTAGGTAATATCTTACGATAGCGATAAAAGTGCCTTCTTAATTCGTACTGCTTGCGTATTTTTTTTCGACTTCAAGTCTAAGATTTAATATAACGAGAGTGGAGAGAAGCAGGAAAAAATAATTCGGGATCATTCCAAGGATTTATGAAATATCTTCAAAATAATCTTTTAGCAGCGAGTGTACGAGAGCACGGAAGGAGAAAAGACGATAGCACTCGGCAGCTCACGAGCAGAGGCAAAAAGTGGTTATCAAATGGAATTCATTCGCTTCTTCTTTTTTATAACAAACCAGCAAAATGCTTCTGGTTGTGCGGCAGAGAAACATACGAACGTAATCGTCATTCAAAAGGAAGAAGAAGAGAAAAAATATGGCAATGGCAATACGTAATTGGGAATTAATCTTCTAGTGAAGGGAAAGGAGCGCAAAAACGAGCAGAGGAAACGGAACAGTTCCTTGAAAATCGCAGATAACATTCCGCTCGTTCCATTTACGTCATTTTTTGCCTCTTCATTTCGCTCACTTTTTTGTGAAAATCGTGTGTATGTGTACGGACTCGTAGCAGGGCGGAAGGAGATGTGAAAACGACCCTCAAATTCGCCATTAATAATGCGTCAAATGCTATACTTAAGCAGCTGTCACTTAACTTGGGATTAATTTCTCTAACAAAAGCATATCGTCAGTGCCTTCGTAAGGAAGATACAGCGGAACTAAACAGAACTCTAAGCGAGAGATACTTTGTAACGTCTGGAAAGCGGAAAAGTTAAGCCACTTTATTTCGCCAATTTCCATCATAATGAAATAGTCGCATAAATCATATTTTATGTGCTATTCAACACTGGCCGTTTGTGTTCGCAATGTTGTCCATTGGTTTTTTCTCAACGTCCAACTGAGTATTTGGAGAATGTGCCGAGTGAGATTTCCCCGGGCCCACATATCTTCCCTTTCCATTCCAGCTCGTGTTTGCCTTCGCAGCTTCAAGCACGAAGCAGAAAAAAAACAAGCAACAAATGACAATAAAATTAATTTTTATGAACTCGCCGGTTCATCATCCTAGTTTTAATATTTTTTGTTGCTGCTGTAATGTTCTCAAAGTGTTTTGTGCACTGTGGAGGAAGAGAAATAGGTTTTTTTTTTGGTTTTTTTTTGAAAAGTTGAAGTAAAGTGCTGGTTTAAGTTTAAATTATTCAAGCACGTTGCATTCATTTACGATCGAGCTTTAAGTCACATCTTGAAGCTTTGCATTAAAAATAGACAAGTTTTATTTCAAAAACTTTGAAGCATTGCTTAAAAGCTTTAAAATGTTGGAGCTAAGCTTTGTTTCCTTGACTCGTTCAAAGATTTTGAAGCATTGCCTTAAAACTATCTTATTTTGAAGCTAAGCTTTGCTTTCTAAACATGCTCGAATATTTTGAAGCATTGCCTTAAAAGCTGTAAAACGTGGGAGCTTAGCTTTGTTTCCTTAACTCGTTCAAAGATTTTGAAGCATTGACTTAAAACAGTCTTATTTTGAAGCTAAGCTTTGCTTTCTCAACTTACTCGAATATTTTGAAGTATTGCCTTAAAAGCTGTAAAACGTGGAAGCTAAGCTTTGTTTCCTTAACTCGTTCAAAGATTTTGAAGCATTGCCTTAAAACTATCTTATTTTGAAGCTAAGCTTTGCTTTCTCAACATACTCGAATATTTTGAAGCATTGCCTTAAAAATATTCAAAGAAACAACATCAATATGCACTTGAAATAAGCAGAGTTTCACTGTAAACTTCCATAAAGCATACATTTTCAAGCAATCCAGTTTTTTTTAAAATATAGCTTTAACAAACAGTCTGCTTCACCCCCTTCGAAACAATTTATTGACCGGTCTTTGACTCATGACAAACCTTTATATAATTCAGCTATCTAAAATTCATATGCGCCGTCTGTTGCGGTAAACTATGGCTGAAAACCAGAGAAAATTGGCTTCCAGAAAAACTTCCGACAGTTTTTTTTATCGCCGTTGAACACAAGGATGATGGGGTAAAAAATGTCCAAGTTTTTTTCATGGTTTTTTAACGGCGCAAATAATCATACTTCTGATATGTCGTTTTTTCGCAGTGCCAACCCATCTTCACTTCACAGTAATGTCCCTTTTAACTTCATACTTCAGCTCGTGAACGGGTGGTCGTGGGTAGTGGAATTCGTCTATTCATAAAAAGGTCGAAAAAAGTGTGGACTCTTGCGATAACTACTGATGAAAAATGGGACATTTTTTATTGTCATTGTCGGTGTTGCAATTTTTTTCTTCATTCTCCACTTCCGTTTAAAATGAAAGCGCTTAAAATTCCTTGTCTGTGTCTGTAAAAATATTTCTATTAGATGAATGAATATTTAAAACAGTCGTCGAGACTGGGGGAGAAAGCAGCGAACGAGATGAAAAAAGCAGAGCGAAAATCGGTAGTGAACCATAGCCATGCTATTTCTCTGTCCCACAAGATTTCCTGACAACTCAATTAAGTTAGCGCTTGCTGTACTGCGGCAGCAGCTGACTGCTACAGAGAAAAGCGATCACATTTTGTAGGTGAAGCATAAACAAAAATGCAGGCACTGATATTGGTGGTGAAAATCCGCTTTCTATAATGTTCTAAAATACCAGATTACCAACTCTTTTAAGTTCATGAAATATTCAGAAGCGAAGCAGCAGCACAGAAGCTCGCGTTCGCGTTTGGAAATCAGCCATCTACCTGCAGTTGTTGTATAGTTGAAAAAGTAATATCAACTGGCAGATAGGCGAATTGATGGTGAAATGATAATTGAAAATTTTAGCGGATCAAAAGGTTGGAAAGTGCTTATGTGGCCATTTCGATTGCCGATTTTGAAGCTAATATCAATTACATCGAAATGGTAATTTACACACTCACTCCCGGTTTCAAGGTCTCGCCATCAATTCTCGTTGAAATCTCATCAAATTCGAGTTTTCGCTTTTTTGCGCATCGACTCGTTTGTCTTTCGTTGAAAGAAGCGAAAATTGTTTTTTAAATCATCAAGCAGTGTCAACAAGACCTTTTTGCTACTCGTTTAGTCTTATCGACAAAAGCTTAGTCAGAATAGAAATTTCAGGGTTTGATGTATTCGAAGAAGTACCTCAAGAAGCTTCTTAGAATGCAGAAATAATTTCTCCGAACGCCGTTACATGTCTTTGCAACATCTTCTTACAAGTCATTAAATAAATTCGCGATTTCTCAAGAACGTTCAATAAACTCTCGAAGCCCTGAGTTATCGAGAATTATGAAATAAAAAACAAATCTCGATTTAATGATGTGCCAAAACGAAGCAAATTTGAATATTTTTCCGCTGCGTTCATTGAATTAATTGTCAATTATCCTGCTTTTCAACTTTTTTCTTGACAACTCTGCGCTTCGAATTGCTTTCTCAATTTTCAGATGTTTTCACAATGTTCAGTCCTTGGAAACGTTTGTTGCTACAAATATACACTCAACCGAACGGGAAGGAAAATACAGGATTGACCATAAACGGATCAGTGTCAAGACTAGATTGCAAACAATTAATGCACATCGAACGAATCGAATAAATCCTATTTGCTTCAGTGTTGATGATGCTTTATTCACTCCATCCTTAAGATTTAAGTTCTTCTTCCGCCCATGCAACCCTCCCAACTCTTTGTTGTTCACTCAGAGTCAGAAATGTGTCTAATCGAACCTTTCGGACGAAGTCGAAAGATTCTGGATCAACATTTTTTTCCTTCCGTTCGTGTGATGTGGTTAATAAATCATGGAACCAAACAAGAATTGAATACAATACACACATAAACATTCTCACTCCTGAAAAGCAGACCGAAGCCGAAAAAAAATTATAAATCGAGAAAAAATTGAATGATTAATGATTGTTTCAACGATTTTTCTCCGTTTTTGCCCGATACTTGAGTTGGTGCCCTTAAAGCAGAGATGTACGTAAACTATTTGTGCGTTGGCAGCTACATTGTACACACACTTTTGCACAAGAAAAAGCTTTGCTCGGACCTATTCAGGCATTTCCATGATTTTGACTTTTTTCCTGGCTTGTGTACCTTTTGAATTATTCAGCATTATAAAATTCAGGGCAGCTTTATAAATGAGGTCCACTAATTTTGGTTTGACAGTTTTAATCGAAATTTGACTATAAGGTTCAAAAATTCATGAAATTTGAACTCTTTTAGGTCAAAAAGCTTAAATTTATTGACTGAAACGGCCTAAAGCAAGGTCAGAAGTTACTTTGAGGCTTGTCAACCAGTCAGTGTCGGTGATTCATCAAAAATTCATTGCATTTTTTAAGCTTTGAAATGAAGCCTTGCATAGATTGTGAACACAATTGTGTACCTGTATATTTGCTTGCTGTTCATGTTCATCGCGTCTGGTTTTGTTGGCCATTGTTACACAGCAATTGTTACGAAGGATTATTAGAAATTCAATATTGTGGCATAACATGTAAACGTTAATTAAAATAACGAAAACGTGAAGGGATGAAAATGTGCTTAGTAATTAAGGCCAAATTAGAACGCAAAAAGTCAATAATTTTAACATTTTTGCCAACTTATTGTTTTTCACTCGCTTTTCAACTTTTAATGAAATCACTCAAACAGCCTCCCACACGATCCACAAAAAGCCGATGAAGGGAAAAGGTCGGCCGAAAATAAATATCAAAATAGACATTCCAAAGAAACGGAAAGAAAAATGTGTTATTTATGAGAATTTGAAACGAGAGATGAAGAAGCAGGAACAGTTTCAAGGCAACTTTGAATGATTATCATACGTTTACTTTATAGCGGTGGAACATTTTTAAAAGTATAAAACTGTTGAGAAACAACATTTTTACAAACTGAAAATATTTTTTAAACTAATTTATTCTTACATAAAGCAGTTTCATAATGAAAGTGTGCAAGTAACTTTTAAAACATGTTTTCACTAACATGCAAAACTGTAGATCCCCTGAACTTTGCTTTATGTTCTTGTTCTGATGATGATGATGAACATTTCCTGAACAGCATTTGGTCAAAAATGTGCGCTTTATTAGCAAAACAATTTCCAGCCCTCAAAGGCCCCCTGAAAGGCCCCCTGCAAATCCATTTTCAGAAAAGAATTCAAATTTAATAATAAAAAACCTCGAAGAAATTTTTCGGGGTGGTTTTCACGTCTTTTGTAGACGTGCCAAGAAAATCTTTCTCAATTTTTCATGTCCCAATAACACAACAAGAGGCTGATAACAACACAATAAATGGTTCTTTTACTTCTTGTGCACTCTCGTCATGTGTAATAAATAAATATTAATACATTGAATAAATTAAGGATTTGGTTTTGATTGAAAGCATTTTGTTTTTATTTTGATTTCTTTCTCCTTCGTAGAGTTTGATTCTGATGGCAGGAAACTGAAGTTACTTATGATGACTTGCATTGTAATGAAACTTGATTGCACGTCTAAGAAAATTCCATTGCTTACAATATTTTTGGTTTTAAAATTTGAACCAATTTCATTCGTCAAACAAAAAATCAACCAAATTCTTCAGTTTGCAACCGTCTTTTCGTTCAATTACTCGACAAGGCTTTGTCATGTTCTTCTTTATTTCTTCATAGCGACAGATTGCGGCAAGTCGGAAAGGGATTTTCGTTGTGCACGGTAGAAAAATTGTGGATGCTAAGTGAACCCTCCGCACAAAAAAGGTTCGAGAAAGTGATAATTTAATTACTTTCGGAAGGATCTTGTCTTGAACTCCACCGAAGATGATACTCTTATGCCTCTCATGACGCACTTGTGTGGGTGAATTAATATATGTCTGAGCAGTTAAGATGGCAACAAGAAAAATCAGTTCATGTGGCAGGGGGAACGGCAGATAACCGATTTATCGCTGATCAAATTTGCCAATATCTTCTTCTCCCCCTGCGCTGCTCGACGGGGCCTGGCATAAAATTATTTTCATCCCTATTTCCATGATAAATGGTAAATGAATGGTTACCAATAAATAACATCGAACTCAGGAAAAAAGAACGTCGAGAAAAATCTAGAGCGGAGACGACAAACGCTGAACAGATTTTTTGTTTTTGCCACTTGAAGGAGAAACAAAATGCAAATGGAGAAGGGAAAGTTGCGTATGCGGGCGGCAAAAAAGCGAGAACTTCGAAGTATAAATTATTTTCCTAAATATACGAGAAAAATTGCTCGAGAAAAAAATCAGCAATTGATAGATAAAAATAACTTTTCCAATACATATTTCATTTTAAGTTGCGAGAATTGTTTTGTAATCGGAATAAAAGCAGGGCGAACGAAAATGAAAGTTGTAGCTGAAAGAAATTGAACACACGCCGATATTTTTATGAAAAACGACGTTCCACCCCGAAACTCAAAGAAAGAAATTCATTTTTGATTTATTTATTTTACCGAAATTTTGATTTTCAGCATGTTCAATGTTTCCTTTATTATTTGTGGCTGCAAAAAGTAACAATACACACGCGCGGGTATCTGAAGCTTTGGCAGCGGGAAGGAAATTCCGGTATTGGAATTGAAACTGTGAATAAAAGACTTAGAAAGAAATTCAGTAATTTTCCGATAAAATTATTTCAGGTTTGAATGATCTTCAAAAAAGGTGAATGCATCAATGATAGTCAACAAACCTTGGAAATTCAGAATGTTCATGTGAAAATCGACGAGATCAAACGAAATATATAAAATTAACCTAAAGATGTATGCAAAAGCACCACAACTGCGGGATTTCAATTCAATGTCTGGTGTGCAAAGGCGCTTTTGATCCTTTTTCCTTTGATTCGGTGCCCTAAACCATGCATACCTCCTTTAAAGCCAGAAATGTTGAAGGGAAAAATACAAATTTGTCGGATTTCGTTTCCAATGAAGCGTATCTTGTCTCATCTCTTGCCTAACACATAATTCTACCTCTTTTATCTGCTTTTCATCCATAAATACAAGCTCATTGATGTTATCTGCTCCAAGAAAACCGGAAAGTTTTAATAATTCAATGATTTTTATTTTTACTTCTGGCCGCCTACATAAAAAGTTTACAAAAAAAGTAGAAAAAAATTCAATCGTCAGGCACATATTAATTGGAGTGCCTTTTAGTGAGCTTGTTGTCCTTGAAGTTCTTATACCACCCATCGTACCACTTCGCACTTCTGGAGAACCCTTCGCTAACCGTGTAAATCGGCTCGTATTCTAACGAAATTGAACTCCGCAAGCGATCGTAAAGGACAAGCGATGCGCCGAAGGCAAGAAGCCCCTTCGGACAGTATTCAACTTGGAGTTTAACGAAAACATTGATGAGTTTAAGTGCCAACTCCAGAAGTATCGCCAGCAAGTAGCACACTAAAAACGGAATCGCCCACGAAGCCGGCTTTATCTTGAACAGATCCATGTCAGCGTTGACTCTCTGAGTGAATCGAACAGCATCAGTGACCGGTGTATCGTCCGTAATAAAGATCGGCAAGCCCGATACGGCCTTGGGTTGCGACTTGAGTTTATTTTTCGCACATAGATGGGCCCATGCGACATTTCCTACACACATTAAGTGTTTGGGGAGGGTAGGGGAATAGAAAAAACAGAAAAAAGGTAAGTGAAGATGCTTGTCGCATTTCATGAGAAAATTTCTGGATGTCAACAGTCGTACTTGACGTGTTGAAGCTTCCCCAGTTGGGAAATTGTTGAATTTGATTGCGAAATTCAAGTGAACAAGCGTTGATATGGAACGTGAAAGGTACAAGCACTGATTTTAATTGACTACAACGTCAAGTTCCAAGTCAATTCTTGAGAACTTCACAATCGTCAACGTTTATTAAAGCTGCTTACAACAGTTGACATTGGTTACCTACCCACGTAAGTTGTTTGCTTTTTCCCTCCCTCGCAGATGCGCGGAATTTTTCCGTTCCAACGGTCGGCCAATTTTATAATGGTCGGCAAGAAGCGCTCATCACTCTCGCCATACATCAAAGTCGGTCGCAGGCTAACTGTGTTCAAGTGATCTGTGAAAAAGGAAACAAAAACAAAAAAAGAAAATCGTAAATGACGAATGTTTTATCATCGCTCTTCATTATGACATTGACATTGTCTGTCGTTTGGTTTTGCTTTTCTTCCTCCGTCTTGTTCTCCATCACTGGTCGCTCGATGGAGCGAATCTTTAAACAGGGATAATGAGTAATGTCGCAAAAACGCTTTTTCTATGGCGCAAAATAATGATGAAAGATGCGGAAAGCGACGAGAAGATCGTTAGAAGTAATAATGGTTTGAGTTTGTGTCAGCAGCGAAGCCCCTTGAAAGGCAGGATAAGGTTGGCTGTGGACGGATTTAATTGGAAAGGTGGTGTCGAGCAAGATGAAGTTGAAACTTGAGTCTCCTGAGAGGGACTGCAAAGGATTCACAAATTCCCTGACTACTCACAAACTTGATTATCAAGTTTAAGGGCGATAATTAATCATTTTTTCAATGCAGTCTTTAAGAAGCAGTGATACTAAGTTAAGATTATGAGAGATTATGTTGAAGTTTGAGTTGAATTCTAAAGTTTTGTTGGGCTTTGAGGTTACGAAAATTATAAAGCTTGAATTTTAAATGCTGAACCTTTCAATTCCTTCAATATTCGGTTCAACAAAAGTCAAATCAGCAGTGCTTCTATTAACACTCAGTGCTGTCTTGATTGTGCTTAGTGAAATCGAGAATAATTTTTTGCTCATTAAAGAAGAAAAAAGTGAACGAGAAGCATGAAAAGGGAAGCGGGAAACTATTAAATAACCCCAAAAGCTGAATCGAGTTTGTGTGCTCACTGCGATATCGGAGAAAATGGAAAAGTGTAGTTTGGAAAATCATAAAAAAAAACTTATAAAAGTTTCCGTTCTCCCTTTTCTTCTTTTTGTGTTCATCAAGAAATCCCCTCGGGTCATATGAAAAACTACATTAATGCAGTGGAAAGTCGATCGGAATTTAGTTGAAGAATCGCAGATGGCACATCAGGCAACGACTACGAAACTATCTTTATGAGCTTCACAGTTAACAAGAGGAAGATTTGAAGAAAAATCAATTGTGGGATCCTTAAAAGCTTTTCGACTCGCCCGGAAGTCCAGCACACACTAAAAAGGGTCCAATTATTCTCGAACACAAAAGAAGTTTCTTTCCTTCTTCAAGTTAGGGGAGAAAAAATGTTACAGCTTTGAGTTTCATGTCAGGAGAAAGGTTGGAAGTGACGTCACAAGAAGTTTTGCGCTGCTTTGATACTTCCTGAGGTCAAGGACTGAAGTCTCATCTTAAACTTGACGATATTCATCCTTTTTCCGCACTTGACACCACTCCAGCGCGTACCCCTCAGAACTCTTCATCGACATTTTCCTAATTTATTTTTTTACAATTTTCTCCATCCCGTGTTCAGAATGAGCTTGGACGTCGAGAAAATGTGTGTAGTATGATGCAAATGAGCTGACACATTCATAAACATCAGAATTACAAGTGAAAATGTTTTTCTTGCATATATCTCTGGTAAGTTTGCGTTCTGACAGTTTTTATGAAATCGTTCATATGATTAATAACAGATGTGTGTTGGGATTAAGTTTCTTTCGGACTTCTTTCCCTTTGTATCCCCTCTCAACAGTGCTCAAGCCTGAGAAACATGAAATGTGTCAAAATCTGTCGAAAAATCTGGTGACGTTTGGATCTGTTGTTACTGACACTTCTCTTTCTTTGTTACATGCTGGATGCTCACAATTAAGCCCATTCCGTACAAATTTCGGTGAAAGACAGGAGAATCGATGGGAAAGGGATGCTTTTGGAAGGCTGAAGTATGGCAGAAGGATTTGTCGAGGGAATTCCAACCTTCAGGTTTACTTTATCGAAGATTCCAACCTCCAAAATCTTTGAAGTTTTTAATGTTTCCAGCATCGTCTGCCTCACTTTAAATTTCCAGCACGTCGCATCGCTTCCCAAACAATAATGAAAATAAACCCGGCAGGTAAACTTTCTCAGCCATTAGAAGTGGAAGAAATGCATGGCGAAAGGAATTTTTTCTCATTAAAATACAGATACACACTTAGCAAACAAGAAAAAGTCAACCTCTTATGGCTGTCGGAGAACGATGAGAAATAATAATAAAAGTAAGAACGGGATGCTCCGTTTTTGGAAGTCCTTCAACAGTAGTTTTTTATCTGCTTCTTTCCCTCTTGAAAAAGTTTTCCTTTTCGTGTTATATTTTTTTGTGAAACTTAATGCCCTGGATATGTCTTTGGAGGGTTGGTGTATGTGTATTTGATGACCTTACCTTTTCCATTGCTCAATTTAAGGCCGTATGATGAAAGCACCAGCTTTTCAGCCCGTAACTTGCTGGCAGGAAAGCCAGGGATGAGAAATTGACTATCGGTTGATGGCGTCTTAGCCTTGGCTTCAGTTTGATTCACTATTACGGAGAATGTCCCTTTACCCATGTATGGCACTCTTCAGAAGTCAACCCGCACAATTTTTTGTCGTCGTCGTTATATGAATGTGGACGATGGAGGACGGAGAGATATAAAATGTTGTGCCATGTCATGTATATTTGATGATAATATAAAATGAAAAAAGGAGAAAACGAAGAAGAGATCAGAAAAGAAATCAAATTTATCAAATTTCTCATATATTTTTCAGTGGATCCTCATCAAATAAATAAAAAACAGAACGAAGCGAAGAAAGGAAAACTTATGAGGTCATAATTCAAGGTATACACATGAGATAATAGTAAGAAAATGGATATATTGTTGAAATGATAAATTTATCGACTGTGAAATGCTTTATCTCGAATGTGATTCACGTAGAGATGTGCTTTTAAATGCGAAACGTATCTCGGCGTTCTCATCTACGACCAACGAGACGAAAAAGCGAAGCAAAACGAATTGCTTTCAACATTTCATATCATTGTCGGAGACTAAAAGCACATCCATAGCAATAAACATCATTAGTAAAGCTTCGGGACGCTTTTGGGTGGTTTCACGAGAATTATGACCGTTAAAGTTTGAAGTTTTTTTAAATATTAAACGGTTATGTTATCATTAAAATGTCGGTTTATTGGTTGACCCGGTTCAAAGTTTAGCTATCTAACGGATTGAACCGATTTATTTCAGTTAAATTATTTATTTGTAAAATAAATGTATGAACTGGTTAAACCAATAACCTAAATTTTGAAGCTCACTTCACATGACTCCAACCAAACCGTTTCTGTAAATCAATAAAAATCATAATACTCACAGTGTGACAAGTGTAGTGCTTGTGTAAATCAAGCTGGGCACGTTGAATTTGATGCACAAATCAATCACATTCTGCGTGCCTTCATCGTGACCAAAGTTGAGTTTAAAGGTCATCGATTGGTTGTGTTTTTTTTCGGGTAAATCCGCAATCAGACGCCAACACCAAGTCCCAAACACGCATTAAGAAGGGTATCAGGCATGGATTTATTGGAATAGAATGAAAAAAGAAGGAAAAAAGAAACTATTTAGCTTTTTGGTTGTTTTGTTGTGCTTTTGTTTTTCAGCTGGTTAGGCTTTTGGGATGTTCACAAAATGTGTAACGAGTTTTCAAACTTTCGATGAAAAATTAACCAAACTTCATGCACTTTATCTTTTGTGAACATCCCCAAGAATTCTCTCTCACTCTTTCACACGTTATCTTTATCACAGCTAAGCACATGGAACAGTAACGAATGTGTATATAAATACCAAA
Organism: Belgica antarctica; assembly: GCA_000775305.1. NCBI lineage: Eukaryota > Metazoa > Arthropoda > Insecta > Diptera > Chironomidae > Belgica > Belgica antarctica. The sequence continues at coordinate 35,415 of JPYR01000453.1, forward strand.
AGGACGGACCTTGATAAGAAGCAAAGAAGCGAACGAAGAAAAGCCAAAAGGACCGTCATCAAAATAAAGGATTTACATTGTTTGTGATTGTCCTGTGTTTATGTATGTCTAATGTACGTTTGAAGTACAATAAGTTCATGTTATGCTCGATGTTTCTGCAGCAGATTAAATATTTTCCCACACCATTTCGTTCTGTCTCTCGCAGATCGTCCGTAGAGGTCCCCATAATGATTACGTTTTGTTGTCGTCATCCAAGCAACAACTAACGCAGTACATTTCACAGATTTCCATTCCCTTTTCTCTCTCTGTCAGATTTTCGGTTCGATTCACGGAAAAAACACTCTCGCATTGTTTTTATTTCAGTAACCCATGATTCAACCGGAAAATGGATGAGCTTAGGGGTGGAAGGACGAGTGGGCTAACAGTCAACGACGATGTTGATGATGATGGGAGAAAAAACAGCAAATTTTCTGTGGCTTTATTTGTTCTCTAATTTGACGACAATTAAATATGAATTATTGAAGGTAAATTCACATTTGCTCGACTCCCCATCTAATTGGTCAATTAGTCAACGACCAAACCAGAGCACACAGCATTTGCAGCACAAGACTCGCCTGGATTGGAAATGTTTGGCCTCGATACTCTCGGGAGTGGTAGCCACTCCGCATCTGCACAAAGACAGTGGAATCATCGGCTATTAAGCAATAAATAGGCAGCAACAAACTGTCGTTGCCAAAACCTCGTCGTTGTGTGACAATTTCGTCCTTTTACTGCCACAGCCAGCGACGAAAATGTAACGAAATGCCAAAGTTAAAGTTTTCACAGCCGAAATCGGACAAATAAAGTTTCAAATATTTTCCTGTGCGCCATCCGAAATAATCTGTCTAAAAACTAAATCCACTTTTCGCTCGGATTCACAAGCAGAATTTAGAACACCCGAGATATTGAGGGTATGCAAATCCACCCAAAAACAACTCTTTTCATGGAAAGTGGTGCGAGGTTGACACAAAAAACCGGGTGGAACTTAGAATTTGGAGTCAAATTTCAGGAAAATATTTTGAAATTTATAATTTTTAAGAACTGTTTTCTTAAGAAACTCATAAAATTGAATTTTTTACATGATTTTTTTAATCAGTTACAATGCAGAAGCTGCAAAAGTTAACAAAAATTCCACTAAATAAACTTCAGTTCCAGCAAAATGATCCCAAAAAGTTCACACAGAAAATTGAACTCGAACTCGTATTTTAATCATTCCAAAACCCGGTTAATTCTCTTATCTTTCGGTTGCCTGATAATTGAGGTTTTTATTTGGATTTGGATTTGTTTCACCATTCCCTTCTGAAGAAATTATATTTTCATATCTTTTTTGCACTCCGCTCACAAATTTCTGACATTGTTTGCTTGAACCAGATTTTAAATTCAATTTTCGATGATGATACGAATTATGGAAGAGTTGAAATGGAATTTCTTGTGAAGTGAACAGTATGGAAGATGGTTTAAAGTCAGAAACTTCTTTGAGTCTAGATTTTCATTTCTCAAACCTTAAAACTATTTCGCTAATCAACCTAAAGCTAAAATCATACACTTTTGCATCTTAAAATGTGCCACAAATTAATGCAAAGCAGTTTTTGACATTTAAAGCCAACTAAATTCTAAATTCACAATGATTTCCATCAGGAATAAATTTTCAAAAACCTTTCAAACTCCGTGGGCCGTACAAAAATTAATTTATTTTCTAAAAAAGCAATTTATAAATTGAAAAATAAACATTTTTAATTATTTTAACATCATTATTCGTTATGTTAAATAATTTATTTTATAAGCTCTCAGTCCAATAAATTTCGTGTTCTCTCTGTGTTTTGGCCTGCTGGCATTAGGGGTTGGAAAATCGAAGCGGAATTTGTCAATTTTTAATTTATTGTGTTCGGAAAAAGAGATTTTGCTTTGTTTTAGGGGAGTGGGCGCTTCGGAGAACGCGTAGAGTGAAAGGGACTAAAACGTTCTCGCTTGATATCGAATTTTCTTTCCCTTTGCTGCCTCCACGTTCATTAAATACTTAAATTTTAGTTTAATAGCCACGGAAATAGTATCGGGTTACACCCGGCTTCGGTCGGTTCACTTTGGATTTCAAGCCGATAATGCACACGTGAATCAAACGAATCACTTCAATGCCAGGACTTAGCCCTGATACGATCAGAAATGTGATACTAAAGTCAATTATATGTTTTATTTTCTTTTCCCAGTGCATTCGCGCAGTTTTGTCTGAAATAATTCTGCTAAAATATGTTAATTCATTCAAAGTACTTTATGTAATTTTCAATTGTTGTTTTGTGGCTTGTGTTTGTTAGTTTCATTGCCGACCGACGACAATTCACCTCACCGTCCCATTCATGCCATTAAACGGGTCCATAAATATGGTTAATTATAAATAAAAGCGATGCTGGCATATGTGCCTGCTGTGCAATGGTAAAAAGGCAAAAAAGAGCCAAACTGGGCGGCTTGGCTTTTTACAGCTTCATTGAACAGTTCGTGCTGTACTTTCAAATTATTTCTCTAAAAGTTCGATGTTCATTAACGTCGAGAGATAAATTGATTGATGTGGAATTCGTTTTTACGAGTTTTTACATACGGAAATAATTTTCACTAAACCGGCTTGCCTGATTAAAGTATAGACAGCCTCGTAGATTGATGGAATGTAATGGTGAAAAAAGCAAAATTATTCATTACACGACATCATCCCCTTTAGCCCACGTCTACTTTTTATTCGTGCTTCATCGGAATAACATCAACTTCCAATCGTTTCACATTCGTTCAAGGGATGGAAACTAAAGAAATTTTGATGTTCGTAATTTCAAACAAGTTTTTCAAATCAGGTTTTTAAATTTCTTGAAAACTGTTTGGATATTTGAAGCAACCTAAAAATGATCTTCAGATTGCATCCTTTGTAATCACACACTCATATCCACAAAACACAAAGCGAGAGAGATGGTAAAGCCAGTTAATTTGGAATGTAACAAATTACCCATCACATTAACGCGTTCTAATTCATCGAAATTCGGTGGATATTGGAAATTAATGTAGGCAGCACAGTGGAATACACAATCGACGTTGGCAAATGCATGTTCGATGTTGGCCGGCTCACAGATATCGCCGACAATTGATACTAACTTTTTATTCTCGCTATGGCCTAATCAAATAATAAAAATTGCGTTAATTAAGTTAACAGATACTTAAGGGGGAAGAAAACAGAACGCTAAGAGCGGTGAAAATGAATAAAAAGTAAACAAACTAGGAAGGCAAGATGCGGCCCCAAAATTGGGTTGAAATTAATTTCTCTCGTGTTTTGTTTTCCTTTTTTCGTTACTTTTTCGCCTTCCTCTCGTTCGCCCTAATATTTACCTAATCGATTTTCGTATGGTCGCAAGTCTACGATACGAATTTCCTTCACCGTCGGATCACGCTCTTCAATCAACCGAACGATATGCTGCCCCAAAAATCCACTGCCACCTAGAAAAGAAGAAAGAATGGTCATTAATTTGGTTTTTCGTTGCTTCGGAATCATTTTTGTGCATGCGAGACTTAATTGAAAATTTAACCTAAGTCGTCACACTACAAGACATTATTGATTACATTTTTGTGTGTTTCTCGACATTAACGAAATATTGTGAGATCTGCCGATAACAGGGAAAACCTTTTCGTCCTTCGCTTGAAATTTACGCACGTTTGCAGGCACAACTTAAGGTCTGGACACGTTTAAACAAGATTTGAACAGTGTTTTCATGATAAAAAACTTAAATTCCGACCTTAAAGTAGCCATTGATGACCTTTAACTTCTTATTTTTGATCAAGTGAAATTCCATTATTGTGCAATCCTTGAGGGAAAACGACGGCGGTCGAAAAAAATAAAGCGGATGCCGACTGTTTAATTTTTCAATTCCATATCTTTTGCTAGGGCATTGCTGTGTCCCACACTGATAAATGCCTTAGCTTTCGACGTTTTTATTGGATTTTTAATGAGATTGAAGCCCCCGAAGAGAAGTCACAGCTCCCTTTGCCATTTCGTCAACCGTACAACTCCATTTTCATTCCCATTACGGCCCCTTACGAAAGCCCCAAGCCCAACAGTGGCAAAGTAGAACAAAAAATTAATTGATTTCCGTTTTATGGAGGGTATATTTCCAAGCACAACGAGTGATTGTCGCATTTCACTTCGTTTCACACACACTTCGTTTCAATTGAAGTAGCCAACGTTGTAGAAAGAAAAGTGCACAAAAAAATAGCATCAATAGAAGGACTCACGTTCAGTAAACGTTCAATCGTTTCATTGGCAGAAGATTTTAATTGGTTTACTTTCAGAAATGAAATACAAATAAAAACTACTACAAACAGTAGCAAAACCGAATCAAGCGGCAGTGTTTGCCTATTGAGATCTGAAAAATGTTCAAGTGGCTGTGGAAAACCTGGAAAAGTATTGCTGATTTTGTACATTCAATGCATCTCTATAACATTTTGCATTTCATAAGCATTTCAGTGGTCACTTGAAAAATGTAGTAAATTTCAGTTCGGCCACTTGTAATGAATATTTTTTTGAATAAATGTACAGTAGGAATGACA
>JPYR01000455.1:6939-17210 GCA_000775305.1 Belgica antarctica
ACATAGATTTTCATATAAATTTGATTTGCTTGCAGACTTTATTGAACAAAAAAAAATATGTGAACTTAGAAAATACTCTGAATTTGCATTGAGAACTTTAAATATTCATGAAAACGTGAAAATCCGCTTCCCTGTTGTCACGCTGAGCGTAATTTGATTTGCAAAAATCTGTTTAGTTGACGATTTTTCGTTCAATGAAGCACGCCAAAGCTTCCGAACAAAACATTTTCATGCTGACGGTCAGTCTGTTAGAAAAAGTGACAAATCAGTTGCCGATGAAAGTGATACGCTGTTAAATCTCTCGCAGCTTCGAATTTTACTGGCTGTGTGGGTGTAAAAAGCGTGTAATCTGAATGCACAAAACCGAACAGGGTGTCGGGCTAAACGCTGACCGTTTTCGTTCGAGCTTATGCCAAATTAAAATCCAATACGTTCGAACACTTTTGTTGTTTTCGCATTTCACTTCAAGCGTAAATGTATTGAATTCACTTGAATAGCTTCTGTGTTTTTGCATGAAATTCTATATAATTTACCGGAAAATGTGTCACACGCCTCATTTTACTGTCTTGTTTTCTTTGCACTTTTTCGGTCTGATAAGCGTTTCTCTCGCGTGATAAGAAAACTGAGTGTTTTTTTACACTAAACTTCAGTATTATCGGGAGCTCAAACTGCGAAGATGTTTCTTTTGTCTACAACATCTTTGAATCCACCATTTCTATCGCAGGTATTTTAAGTTGCAGTGCAAATAAAAAGTTTTACTAATCTTGATTCTAAAGTGGAAGACAATCTGATTTTGGACCGCAATATTTCCCGCGATTACAGTCTCCGAAAATCGTTTACTCAGAAAAAACATTGTTCTTTTACAACATTAATTGATTAACCATTAAGTAAACTTCTGCCCCCACAGAATCTTCCGAAGAAATTTGATAGGAAAAAGCTTTCAGCTTAATTAACACCATCGCAAGAAATCCGGGTCGTGTTTTTCTATCTTCCTGACAATACCCGTCAGAACAATCTATTGTGATTTTGGGTGTGAGACAATTATGACAAAGACGTGACGATTTGACGATGAAATTTGCGTATTTGGCATTGACCTTTCCAACACGACCTTTAATTGTCAGTTTGGCTCTGTTGCTGATTACGAATTTTGGATCATTGCACAGACCACACCTACGTCATAACTTACAGCTGGGACTGTCAATTAAGTTTGAAGCACGGGAATGACGAGAATTTAAAGTCGTTTGACGCGTGTTTCTACTAGCGGAATGTTCTCGTGTAAAACTCAGTAACAAGCGAGAAATTTTCTCAAATTCGGTTGAGTTTTTCAACAATTCTCATATTTCGCGTGTCACTAAGCAAAACCTGGATGGTTTGCGGAGATAATTGGACTCACATAGAACGAACAGTTGAAGATCGTTTTAGGTTGACAGCAGCAGATAGCAAAACTTAATAGATTGACGATGTTGATAGACGAAAATTAATTTTCTGCGGCGAGTTTTGTGTCATTTTCAAACGACACCAACAAGATTTCTTTTGTGCGACACGAGTCTAAAGTTTGTGGAAATTCTAATTTAAAATTCACGCTGAAAATGCTAACAAGGAATTGTGAATTTGTGTCGGTACGTAATTGAATTAAACGTTTTTCCTTTCTCTGCTGAATTAATAACGACTGCCTGCAAACCAAAAGCTGAGATAAAAATCGTTGAAAATGAAATAAAATTATGCAATAATATTTACGATTAATAAGAATTTCTTCGTAACAAATACAAACTCGAGCGAAAAGGGCGATGATAGCCGACAAGCAGCAACCACTCTCCGAGTTTATGCAATCTCGATAAGCGCAATTACTCCGAGAGTTTTAATTAAAATCAATTCAATTGAGACTAGCAGCAATCCACATCAGACAGTCACAGCAAAAACGTGTGTTACCGACACCATGGGAAAAGCTTTAAACATTGACCAGATTCTCGAAAAGTGTGGTGACTTTAATCGCTACCAGTACATGCTACTGGGATCCTTCTGTCTAATTAACATTCTCGCTTCTATGCACTACTATTCGCAAACCATCATCAGCTTTGTGCCGGAGCATTGGTGAGTGTAAATGAAGAAACGACGCGAAAGTTAAATTCCTGCGGGTAAATGCGAAGTCTTGTTGTGACCATGGTAATGGACTATGTGCTTGGTGGGGGATTTCTTAGGAGTGATGTGATAATTAAGAAAGAATTTTGAAAGAAAGAAAAATTGCTGAATTCTAGAAATTAGTTGAGTGATTGAAAAGCAATTCTGAATGAAAGCTTTCTTAAAACTTTGTTGAAAGCTTGCTTAAAATTTTCTTAGAAGCTTTGCTGAGTGGTTTTGAAAGCTTTTTTGAAAAAATTGAAAGCTTTTAGCGAGAAACAATTTTTTTAAAATTACTTTTCAGAAAATTTGAAAAACATTTTTTTAAGGTCTGATAAAGATTTTTTTTTAAAACTTCAAACAGCTTAAATTTTCCAGTGCTGATATGTTTTGAATTGTACTTAAATTTTTAAATACTAAAAGATACCGTGCACTTCACTTGACATTTGATTGTTCAGAAAATAACTTCCAAGTTGTACTTTCAAAAGCCACTCCAATCCAGTTCCACATTTCTCGTGCAAACCGCTTTGCGAATTCAAACTTTTATCATACTCTCATAAAAAATCAGCATAAAATAAATTTATGCAGACACGAGTTCGGGGGAAAATAAAATTGGCAGCCTTATATTATCTCAAGTGTAGAAATCCTCAGCCATCGTTCGTGAATCTCTTCAAGTGATGCTAATTGGTTCAACAGGTGGCTTTTGAACGATATCTTCCGTTCCGGGAAAATGTTATTATGCACTCGAGTGAAATCGATTAAATTCTAGAGCTTTTCAGTCTCTCTCTTGACTAGTCACACCATGTTGTGAACAAGTAAACAAAGTTTCCTAAATAATTCCTTCGAAGAAGACATTATCAGGTCGAGCGAGAGAGTGAGAAGTCTGAAGAATTTAAATCACTGCAGACAGACTCGACGCTCAGTTTATTCACGTTTCCATCTTCTCTAGTTTTTGATTTGTATATTCACAGGTGCTACTCGGAAAGTTTAAAGAACTTCACAATCGATGAAGTTCGACTCTACTATTCCCACTTTCCAAATCCATCATGCACCAACGTCGACGGGATGAAAGTAATCAATTTTGAACAGTCTGCGTACACGAGTGATCCAGCTGCAGTGGCAAGTCGTCTCAAGCGAGTTGCTTCAGAACACGGCAATTTGTGTCAAGAGTGGATTTATGACTACGACTTCCTGTTCGGTTATCGAAGCATGACTAGCGAATTGAATTGGGTCTGTCAGAACGCGTGGAAATCCATCATGGGACAGTCGACGTACTTTATAGGCTCTGTAGTCGGGACGCTCGTGCTGGGCATTCTATCCGACATTATTGGACGATTACCGGTATTGATTTTCGCACATCTCGCGGGCATAATCGGAAATGGCTTGACAATTTTCGCATATGACGAAGTTACATTCGCGATATGTCGTTTCATTTCCGGAATCGCTACTGATAACAACTTTGTCATGATGTACATTCTCGTCATGGAGTACATTGCGCCGCAAATGCGTACATTCGGACTAAACTTGTGTATCGGCATATTTTACTGTCTCGGATCGGTGGTTTCTCCTTGGATTGCCGTTTGGCTTGGCAACTGGCAGCTTTACTTAGTTGCAACAATCGCACCCGCACTGATTGTCCCCGCTTTCTACTTTGTCATCCCAGAATCCGCACAGTGGCTTATCTCGAAGAATAAAGTCGATAAAGCACTCACTTGCTATCAGAAAATTGCAAAATTCAATCAGAAAGAATTAGACGAGAACTTCATCGTGGAGTTTAGGAATGCTGTTGGGGAAATTAATGCGCAGAAGACGAAAGCAGACGAGAATCCGAGTATGATCGCCCTTTTTAAAACGCCTCGATTAAGGAGATTAACTCTGATCCTGTTCTTTAAATCGTGAGTATAAATGATAAGGATGGCTGGGGCGTGTTATTAAGATGATACAGAAATGACTTTAGTGCTAGAAGTTAGTTTCAACAGATTTAAACTAATTAACCGGGTTTTGAGTTTGTTTTAGAAGTTTTAAGATCGAAAAGTTCAGTTAAAGGATGCAAGGAAAACTTTTTACTAGAAAAGAACACATATAGAGTTAACATTAGCTTTGATTTGAAGTTAAATTTTGAAGCATGAATTGACAATCTCTAAGGAAATTTGAACTTTTTGGTTAGTTTTAAGTTCTTCACTGTTTTGGGGTTATTTTATCTGATTAAACTACACTTTAAGTTGTATTTAAACAACAAGCAGCTCTAACTATCACAAAATCTAGCAAAAATGTGTCCCTGTCTAATTTATCAACCTCGAGACTTTACAACAACAACGGAAAGTTTACATCACGTTTCTTGAGTCTTTTCTAGTAACTCAACTTACATTTAAGCTTCAATAATTTAAGGAGCTTTTCTTCTTGTCGAACGGATTTGCCGCGCGCTCGTCGCCTATCCCAAGAGGAAAATTATTTTTTCTGATTTTCTCTCTCATCAGGATGATAATCACTTTGGGGTATGACGCCATCTCGAAGAACGTCGAGGGATTGGGCATGTCTCCGTTCGTTCTGTTTTCGCTGAGTGCCTCGGCAATTTTGCCAGCCTGTTTGGTGCTTTTATTGCTGCAGGATCGGATAGGGCGGAAGGCTATGGCGTCGTCGGCTTTGTTAGTAAGCGGATTTTTCACAGCCGGCACCGGAATCGCATTGGCTTATCAAAAAACTCATCAAGACCCAGTTATGCTGGCATTTTTGAGCATTGTCGGTCGATTTGGCGTGACAGTCGCTTATAACTCGGGCGCGCAATATGCGGCGGAGCTGATACCAACTTGCGTCCGCGGACAAGGTGTCGCTGCTGCTCATGTGGCAGGCTATGCGCTAACATTCTTCAGCTCTTACATCCTTTACACGGTTGGTTTGCTGAGAACACGGAAACTTTTTACAACACTTTCTGACATTTCCCTTTTCCCCATGCAGTCAACTGTTTTCAAAGCGCTACCGTCGTTAATCCTCGGTGTGCTGAGCTTCGCCGGCGCCCTTTGCTGTCTCTTCCTACCTGAAACACTTAATCGGTAAGCAATTTTTTTACAGTTTGCCTACGTGCACCGTTAAATACTTTCCATAAGCAAAAGTGGCTATAAATTTAAATGTTTTCTTTCCCGCTTGGGATCTTGATATCGATATAGGAAAACACCCGTTACATTGCAGGAGGGCGAAGACTTCGGCAGAGGCGAGAAGTTGTTACAATTTGCGTGCTTCGATAAGGCGGAAAATAAGAAGGAACCGACGACGGTGCTTTCTTAGCTGTTCGCTGGAAAAAAATTATGACAAAGGAACTTGTGGCCAAAGAAATTGCTGCTTTTGGGGGTGGCTTGAAGGGTTTGTCAAGAATAAAATTAGTTTTAAAGTTCATTTAAGGGTGGTGTCATTTACTTTAATGGCCTAGATTGATGAAGAATTAAAGTGCAAGAAGATAAAAGCAGATTAGAATGCCCAAGACTCTGAAATTTAACAGTTTTATAGTTACTGATCGACGCTTTCGTTAATTTTCAATCTCTATTAAGCTCAACGTTTATTACTTATTATTATTCATTGACATCATTTTCAATTGAGAAATTCTTTCTACACGTTCAAAGAAGCCTTAAAAAGTTCGAGCTCTAATTAATTAGCACTTGACATCTGGTTACTAAGGAAATGAACTCAGTTTTGCAGGAAAATCAACTCCACTTGAATTTAACATAAGATTTTAATCCAAATTTACGTGTGACTAAACCTACAAACAACCCCCAATCGACGTAACAAACACTTAAGAAGAAACAAATTTTGTTTTTCATGATAAAATAGTTTTAAGGTCTTTAACTTTTAAGAATATTTTTAAACCACCGACGTCAGTTGCCTTCGTTCTTGAACATTCACAAGCAAAATGTTTTCGAGAAAAACACAAAACAAAATAAAAACATGTTTTCCACTTTACGATTCAAGCATAAAATGCAAATTGCTCAGCTGGAATTTTTCATTTTTTTTTCTCTAAAAACAAGCAACACCTCGAAGGTTTCTCTGATTGTTGACGAATTTTTCGTCCCAGATGATAAGTTGGATGGACGCCTTCATCAGTTTTTTGATGATCACACTCAAGACTTCGCAAGAAAACGAATTTTCCGAGATGGAAAGAGATTTGAGTTGGGGGAACGTTGCCTTGACGTCGTCCAAATCAATTTGCGAAGCGTAGGAGATGCCATTGCCATCCAAGTTGAGGTTTTCGAGGCTGGGAACCGACAAAAGTAAGTTCAGATCAAAGTAAGTCATGTTGTTGTAGGAAAAGTCCAAATTCTTCAAGTTTTGGTTGGATGCAAAAGCGCCGTAGTCAATTTTGATATGATTCGATCCCAATCGAAGCGTCTCGAGGTTGACGAGACCCGAGAACGCCTGGTACGGCATGAAGTCGTACCAAAACAGTTGGTTGCTTGATAAATCCAAAGTCCTTAAACTCGAGGTGTCGTCAATCCAATCGACTCCGTTTCGACCGAAAGTGTTGTTGTTCAATCGATTGTTCGACAAATTCAAATCCCAGAGCGAAGTCGTATACACGAATGTTTCCGGCTGTATGATGGACAAGTCGTTGCCGCTCAAGTCAAGTATTCTCAGGTTAACGGCGCCATTGAACACGTTCGCTGACAGAAAGAAAAGGTTGTTGCCCTGCAAGTTTAGATCGACAAGATACTGCAGACCGAAGGTGAAGTCGGCAATTTTCGTAAGATTTGAGAAGCTTAAGTTGATGTTTTTGATGACGGTGTAGGAGGAGAAGAAGTCCGCCGGAAGCATCTAAAAGAATTTTTTATGAGTTTCGTCTGGCTTGGGTGGTGATGATAAGAACGGTGCGCTTGGCTGTCATTAATCATTAGTGCGACTACCAACTTTGTGGTGCTCCAGACTCGAAAGAAATTAAACTTTATGGGAAGCTGTGATCGGCACTCCCTAGTCACCCACGAACGCTGCGTGTTCTCGTCACTCACAGGGGATTTTTTGCAAATGACGGCGAAAAGAAGCCACGCAGACGTTTTCGTGTCGGAAGGAGTGAAAGTGATTAAGCTAATGACTTGTGATTAGCGCTTCACACCCCGGCGTACGATTTACTCACATACACGTCTGTCTTATCGAAGATGAGGCACGAGACGTAGTAAGCTTCTTTCGGGTGATTAATTTCGCCTCTGCTCCCGAGTTTATATCCGTTAAGCACACATCTGGTGGATTTCAGCGTGCACTGACTTTTGTTTTCGTCGCCATGCGTTCGGTTCTCACTGCATTTCAAAGTGACGCGGCTATTGGACTCGACCTTGACCTGCCCCAGGCAAATCACGAACAAACAACAAACGGCGCCAATTAATCTGTTTCGAGAGGGCGAGAAAAGGTTTAATTGCAGAAACAACGGTGATGAATGGCGAAAGAGTGAAGAAAAACTGTTTCAATACCTTAGGAACATTTTCTCACATCCGTTAGCACGTCGCGAAGCAAGAAGAAGGAAGGAGAATTGTCGTAAACGGTAAAATTATTAAGAAATAAGAGCCCGTCGAGAGCGAGACGCAGACCAAGACTAATTAATGACAAGAACGCGATCAATTTATGAATGAGAATTAATCAGAAGCTAATTTCTTATCAAATGAAGTCACTCGAGAGAGAAGTCGCTTCCGACTAGCGCCTTCAATCATCGAAAGCTGTGCTTAAATCTCACTAAGACGGAATTCACAGAAATGCAGCATCAAAAGACGAACAATTTAATATCTCAGAACGTCAGTAATCCGCTTTGTATGTCGCTATCGAACCGATGAATGAAGAATCCAAATCAAATTTCCATTTGAATTTCCCTTTTGTGCTCGGAGACGAGAGAGTCAATGTTGACACACATTCATTCATTCAATCCAACGGTGAATATTTACGCATACACATCCTGATCAACGGATTTTCCTTTAACAAGCAAACATCGCAATTAAATAGAAAAAGCAACTTCAGTGAATAGAAGAACGGCGATGCATTTCGATGCATTTCTATTTTTACCATCACTCGCACTCACATTACACATCCAACAGTCGACAAAAAACCTTCAAAAAAATAAAAGAAAATTGAAGGTGAAGGAAAAGCTGTTCGTGCAGTTTGTGTACAAACGAAGCGGAAGGAAAATGGGAAGTGGAAAGGACTATGACAAGCCGCGTCACGATACGTCAATGTTTACGTTGTGAACCGTTGGGTTTATAGCGCAGAAGCTTGCAGTTGTTTGGGATGGAAAAAACGACTTGTTGGGTTGCAAGATGAATGAACGAATAGAAAATCCATAGTTTGAATCCAATCAGAAAATTTCATTTCCCTTTTTATTGTTCACAAATCTTTTTACAAAACATTTCAATCAATTTTTCACATCTGACAACCCAAAACCACCACTACAGTCTCAAAACCGTGCCATCGAGACGAAGAAATTTAATTTTCAGCAGAAAACTCGAAAGTAGCGAAAAGTCGCAGTTTAAAATTTGCTTCGCGACTGACACTGCTTGCATCAACTAGATTCGAACATCATCTGACAAATTGTTTCGTTTCTAAGCAAGTTCAACTGAAATTATGGCTTCGAGATTATATTCTGCGCTGATTTCAGCTGCCACACCGATGGTTCCGAACAAGTTAATGCCACTCTGGAACCACGCAGCCGGACCGAAGACAGTTTTCTTCTGGGCACCAGGTGAGTTCGTCGTTGACATCAGCTGATGCAGCAAGTATATGATAATTTCTCGTTTATTTTCAGTTTTCAAATGGGTAAGATTCGTAAAAATAATTTTCCAAGGCCGTGCGGATTGTGTAACACGATTTGCTAATTTGCCAACCTTGCCCTTAAAGTGAACAAGTTGCGCTTACATGAAGTTAAAGGGCTTGAGAATGAAACTTCTTGACATGAGTTCGATTCCTTTAGAAGTGACTAATGGAAATTTATATTTTAGGGTCTCGTCGTTGCTAGCTTGAGTGATCTCCGTCGCCCAGCTGACCAACTGTCCATCGGTCAATCAGCGTCACTCGCAGCCACCGGCGTCATCTGGTCACGCTACTCGCTGGTCATCATCCCGAAGAACTACGGTCTCTTCTCCGTGAATGTCTTCGTAGCGCTGACACAAATTGCCCAGCTATACCGTGCGTTTACTTTTGACAAGAAGGTCAAAGAAATCTCGGCACTGCCCGAGGCGGAGAAAGCAGTGCTGGCAGCACTTGTCAAAGCACATTAAACAAACCTGTTCAGGGAATCCGAATGTACATACACAACCAAACCGTTCTTAGACTTAACGATCGATGATATTGAACTAGAAACTGATATGAAAAGCTCGTAGAACCGACAACCGATAAGAAATCTCCGAGAAATCATCAAATAGACTAGCGAGATATTACTTAACGCCGAATCAAATTCGCTTTTAAGTTGGAATCGAAACATTCTTTAATTGTTTTTTGTGTGAATCGTTATCAGACGCCGTCGATTGCGTCGACTTTATCTAGAAAAAAATTGTTTAATGACTTTCAATCAAAAATGGCGCAATCGATGAGTCACGTTGGCACTGGCAACGGCAACCGCTGCAAAAGAGAAGCCCGCGAAGCAAGATTTAAGAATGAGCAAATTTATTTTCCGCTTTTGTTCGTGTCGCTGTGAAATAAAGATTTCATGCTCACCGTTACGTTTTCTAATTACTCGCACTTTTAATTCCGAATTCTTTTCCAGGGCGACGCAAATAACAATGGATAATTTGGGTTGGGTGGTAAAAAAGTGGGGAAACCTGTGAATGACGTCACCTGGGAATTTATGCGGAACTCGTCGTTTTCTTATTTTTTGCAGACAAGTCGTAGCCAGTTTGGCTGCGGTATTTACTGCGCACCTTTCTGATCATGGCTATCGACGCCTGACTTGAAAGGTCGGTCGTTGAACCAACCCAATAGCCGTTGCTGCTTGGTAAATCGATCGTTAGGCTGGAAAATTGGCAGTCAATGTACCCGAGAAATGATTGTCGACGTCTTTTGTGCTCCAATTGTTGTGGTTGGGTGCGGGAAATTGCGTGTCATCGCGAACGGAAGCTTCCGACCTCCGAAAAACCGCTATCGCCACCCGTGAGGCCACTCAACAGAGACCCTGGAACAACCCAAGCATGCTGAAC
>JPYR01000455.1:37773-49065 GCA_000775305.1 Belgica antarctica
CTGCGTAACGAGCGAGCGCTAATTAAGTGAATTAATAATTGTCACATTGACGCACTTGCGTCCGGTGAAGCGGACAACAAACAGTTGGTCGCGGATTGGCGTGCACGAGGAACTTGAACGACAAGCTTGAAGGGCTTGTGGATGGAAATTCTCGGTGAAAAACTGACAAACAGAAGTTTCAAGGACTTGTCGTGCTATTTCAATAACCAACTGGAAAATTCAGCATTTTTACATTTGCCCTAAAGCTTGTGCATCAACACATCCTTTTTCATTAACAACATGTCCAACCCCGACGCTTTATGGCGTCGTAAAAAGAAAGTTTGAACTTGAGAAATTCGACTCGCATGTCTTCCATTTACACAAAGCCAAGACGTCGTCATGATTGGCGTAACTCTTATTTATGGCCTTTGCAGGATCTCGTGGAACGTGAACACTAAACACTGCACATTGAATTTTGCTGGTTGATGAGCCGTGGCTCGGTTTTTTAAATTGATTGACTCTTTCGTAAGCCGGAATTGCAGTTCGACATGTCAGAAGCGTTTATCTTTCAACGATTTCGATGGAAAAACCGCAAAAATCCAATCAAAAATTCAATCACTCAATGAATTTTGAAAACAATCAGCTGCAGGCGTTGCTCGCGGGGAGATAAATGTGCAGCGGGTATTAATTAGTCAATTACGGGCGCTTGCCAAGCATCATCAAAGGCACATTGTGAAACACAATAGAAACTAATGTCTTTGAAGTCTGACACAAGAAATCAAATTCAATGTCAGCTTTTCAACAAATCGCTCGTTCTCAAGTGTGTTTCATGACGTTGAAGGTGTTGGGTCGATGTTTGGACTATTTCAAGTGCTTCAGATTAAGTTATCAACGTTGAGCTCGAAATATTCCTTGATTAACTATTTACGATGCGATTAGTGCTGCGGTCAACGTGATTCCGTCGCTTAATCCCGAAAAATCACTTTGGAACAAGTTCACAGTGACATTCGACGCAATAACGTGTCCCACCGCTGCACAAATCCCTCGGAAACTCTTTTATCGCCTCCCACTGCAACAGCGGCATCAAATGTACATGAAAATCCATTCAAAGCTGCAAATAACAGGAATTTAACACCAAGGCCCGTCCCTCCTCGCAATCATCTCTAAACTGTCTCCGTAATCTTTTTCCAAAGCGAAAACGTGCAACTTGCCCGGTGATCCAATAAAAGTATATTTTTAGCCGTCACACTAATCGATACAAATTGGTGTAAATTAAACAGCAAAGACTCATGTGAGTTTGTGGTCGAGTTGGTTTGAGGAAGTCGGGAGAATGCGAGATAGCAAAGTCCACTTGTGAGTCGTCTCCCCGCTCCTCCAATTATCATCAAAGACAAATTGATCTCAATTTAGAGCGAACACACCAGAGAGCTCCGACTTGTGTGCCTTAACATGCTCGCTTGCGTCACAATTCAATTGACTCCATAATCATCGTGTTATAAACAAATCAATTTTCATGGGAATGAACGGTTGTTATCGATTTGTTGGACGAGCACGTTGAGAATCAAAGTCTGACTCGATCTATGCCATCAACAAAGAATGATTTCGCAATGAAAAACCTTAAAATGAATCACCGGGTGACGCCACCATAGCGTCATCAACAAAACACAAAGTCACTTCATTTTCTTCCTTATCGGATCCGTCGTCAAGGCCATCGCACGTTCTTTCTTCTTTTTCGTCTTCCATTTTCAACACAAAAGGCGGTGATTTCGCCCACCCTCAACGAAGCGAATCGGAAAAGTTTTCCACTAGCTTTCAGTCGAATTTCCACACTCAACTAAAACGCATTTTTAAGGTGGCGAGAAAGCCTTTCACGATCCACCGAATGTTAATCAATTTTTCATGAAATTGGAGGGAAAAAAGCATGACACTTGGCAGTTGCAAGCACTCTGGGGGCGAAAACAATTGGTGGCATATGTCTAGATCATCAAAACACTCGACATTCTGCGTCAAAATGCGTGCATATCGCAATTTCTCATCTCGAACTTTCTTAAATCTCCCTCGCACGTCTGTTTACCAACCGCTTAGCGCAAATGTATAGCTTAAATATATTTAGTTTTCTGATTTTATAAGCTTCTGCCGAATAAACTCGACTTTCCACATCGAAAAGCGCCTATCAAACAGTTTTTCATAAATCGACGTTTCTCCGACGATAAAAAGCTTTTCCGAGCGATAACTTTCCGTCAAATTTGCTTTTATAGTCGCCGTTCCGCTAAAATATTTAATGAAGTGCTTGATGAGTCATTCTGGAAGTCATTTGAGCGAGAATCTTTGCAAGATGTCGCGGACCGGCTTTAATTACAGTGAGCATTTCCGGAACAGCTGCAACCGCCAGGCCGGTGTCGATTTCAGACGAGTATTGCACCACTTATTGGTGGGTAATGTGACTCGAAGGGTTGAGCTGGTGTTTATATTGAATTATGACGTTGTTTTGACTAGTCTCTGATGAAGGCCGGCTTTGTAGGTCAGAAAAACATGGAATTTGTTAGAATAGTGACATCATCGAGGCTCCAGAAGCTGCCATTTGTTTACTGAGCTTGAGGGAGACTTGTGAAAGCAGCTCTGCAACCTGTCAAAGCATGACACTACACACCTGGCAGTCAATCCCACCTTCACAAATCTACTCGACTCTTAACTAAATGGCAGGTTTCGGAAATTTTCGGAGAACGCCGTGCAAATTCACTCCCCCAGTCAGCTACCAACTCGTTTCCGCCCATAATGGTTTGCCGCAAACCCGAAATTAAACGTGATTTCCAGGATGTCAAGCACAGGCGCCGCTCCGAAAGAAGAAGAAAGACAATTGAATTGACACAATTGAGCATCTCGTGGGAACAGCAATTAGGAGAATCGACGGTTAACAAAGCAAGGAATCGCAAATTTAGTTAATTGATACGTCAGAGTTCATTTGGAACGTGTCAAGGTGTCGGAACAAGTGAACGCATCGAGGCAATTCGCATTAATCTCCATTTAGAAACATCACAACGCGCTTGTGAGATCACAAGCGGGGATGCGACGGCAGAAAAGTCATTTTTTGAATGAAAAACTTCAAGGAATCCGCTCGAATCGCTGCTGAGAAATCGATTTTCGCACAGCGATCAAGACCTAATCAACCGTGTCACTATCGGTATCAGTCGGGATCGAGATAACGCGAGTCATTTCAAGCAGCACAAATCCACGAAAGCGGCAGTGGGGCTGTCTTCTTGTGTTTTCACTTCCCATTATTGACTTTACGTTTCCGCGAAGCGTGATTGAAACGATTTTTCATAATTTTCACGTCAGCCTGCATGAAAAGTGAAGAAAGAAAAATGAGTTCATTGAACCGTATGTCAATGTTTTGCTGTGCGTGGCTTCGGAGCGACAGGCTTGTAGTTAGGAAATTGTCTAGGAGCAGACATAAAGCTTCAAATTGGATTGCATTTGTGTTGAAGTAGGTCAGGAATCGGTTTTTTTCTTCAAAAACCAGTTAAATTTGAGACGAAATAGTAGAGATTGACCGTGAATGTGGTTATTTTTCGCTGAAACACGTACCTCTGAGAAAAGTAAAGCGTTCTAGCAAGACAAAACCAGTTTTCGGCGATAATAAATGTCAAACTTCTTCAACCGGCCCATGTTAACTCGGTGTAAACATCTATGATCGCTCGCTTGTATCGCTTGTTTTGATAATGAACGGCGTTCTACGAATGAAGAATGGAAATTTTCTCGAAACTCTGACACATTTTGATGTTAATTAATGCGAAAACAAACAGAACAATCATTAACATCGAGCGATAACACAAAAGAATCGCAATTTCTTCAAATCTATGCTCTTATCGCTCTCAACGCTGACATTTGCTGTCTGCTCGGCTGTGTTTGTGTAAATTTCGTGGCGAGCACACAATTAAATTTAATTAACGCAAGGAGAAAAGACCAAACGTTGAAGATTTTCGCTGGCATGTCGCGAACAGATGCGAAGAACACATCCAGCTGAGCGATTGTAATTTTCAATGAGTCATTACGCGATGTAGCAAGGCTGAGGCGACCAGCTGACAAGTCTTGGAAGAAAAATTCTCGCTAACTATCCCGTAATCATCCGAGTAATCCGAGTAATCATCCGAAATGTCCACAATTCCTACGCAAGCGATCAACTGGCCGACCCCGAAGCACGGCCAGTTACACTCTTGACTCAACGAATCGCTCATGTAAGAGAAAAGGGAAAGAAATTATCGAAACAAAAAGCATGAAGTGAATTATCTCGAGAAATTTCACTTCGGCCAGCTTCTTCTTGCTTGTTTGGTTGTTGCTCTGGCTGATTACAAAGCCCCGACAGCGATGTTTGTAGACAAATTCAATTTGCTGTTATCAGCGCCTGACAATGTTGTTCCCCTTCGCCGGAGCATTCTCAAATGAAATTCTTTGTTCGATCGTCTGCCGATGAGTTTTCCGCGCCTCACTCACCCGGATCTGTTTGCTGAGTCACCGACTCGAACGATCGATAAGATTAATCCCAAATTTAGCGCGAGAATCGGCTCGATAATCAGCGAAATTATTTTTTGTTCGCCTCTAGCACAGAAATTCTTTAGGCTTCGTTAATTTAATTAAACTTCTTTCTTGTGGATTATACAATCGACAACTCTTTCGACACAATACAATTTTATTTTCTATTTTTTCGCGATTGTTCTGCGAACTCAATGAATTTGTTGAACTTTCGTGTTGTTTTTGTGAGTTTTCCACTTTGTTTTGACTTTTCTCCGACACTTGGTCTGGCTTTGAGCACTTCGAACGCTATTCCGTAATGCGAAAATTCGATTTTCTCTCTCGGACGTCTAGCGATCGCTGATCAGAACGATTCCATGCGCGAAACTGATAGAAGTTAAAGTTACTGAATTCAGGCAGAAACACGACACGTAGATAAACAAAACTAGACTGGCGACGACGAATTGTGTGGCTGGACTGAGAACGAACAAAGGAAGCCAGTGAGTGACGAATAATGTCGTGAGTGAACGAATTGTCGTATAAGGTTGTTTGTTTGTTGTTTTAGTGGAATGAAAATGTGTGAATAATGAAAATGAACTTGACAGTCTAGAAAATCCAGTGAATCTATGACAATTGAACCGGCTCAAAATATGAACCGCAAAATAGCGCTAAAAAGAATTTTCGCAGCAGTTTTTGTAGGATAATTAATGAATTCTTCTCCGTTGTAACTGTTAGCTTGATTGAGCTTGTTGTTCGGTGATTAAAATTGATTTTCTGCAGCTCCTAAAGCGATTTTTTGAATTCGTTCGGAATTTGTACGGTTCTTTAAATAATTAAAGCAATTAGAAATTGTACAATGCTTCGTTCAATCAAATTTTCACCGAAAACATTAACATAGCTTAATTTAGGAATTCCTCAAATAACTTCTCATAATATTAAGGAATTCCACCAAAATGTACTTCTCAAAAGCCTGTTCCAAGAAGGGATCACGTTGACAACTGAATTAAGCTGCCAAAATCACGTTAAAACCAATTAAATCGCTCAAACGATATAAAAATTATTATCCAAGGTAATTTCATCCGAATTCACCCTTCCAAAGTAACAACTTGCTTCATAAATCCCTCAAAAATTACCCGAAAATTTCTCGTGAACCTCGAAAACTCATTAAAACTTATCTCGTTTAATTGCTTTTCTACTCACAAAATCCCATTCTGGTGATGCATCAATGACTATTTTCGGTCCGGAAAGCTTTGCTTGCGTTAAAGGTGATCCGGTCTCTTCTTCGGGTATCACCGAGAACCGGCCGCGCTGCAGGAACGGTGAGCCTTGCGGGATCAGCCGGAAGCGTCCGACAGATTGTTCTGGAGGCGGTGCGACGGACACTTTAAAGCGACCACGTGATTCTGCTTCAGATTCCATTTTCCAATTGTTTTCTTCTAGCACATCTGCGAAAACAATTTTGATGTGAAGGAAAAATTGATTTCAATTTGTTTTCTTTTCCGAGTTTCACGAACGACGATTGAAGATTTGTTTACAAGAATTTTATTGGAGCAGAAATTGTATTCTAAGCAAAAGTCCTTGAAACTTCTTCTCTCTCACCTTCAGATGAACTTTTTTAATTGCTTTCACTCAGTTTTCCCGAAACCAAAGTGTTTACGGCGAGAAAACTTAGTTCAAACACGAGCGAATTTTCTCAATTTTCTTTTCAACTTTTCTTTATTTTTTAGCACCGTTGAAAATTCTCTTCGCTTGCACTAATTAATTTCTCAGGTTTTTCCCGTGGTTGAATTTTCAAAGATTATCGACACCTGCAGCAATTCTCGTGTGAATTTTCCACTCAACGCAATTTCTTTCGAAGGGAAAAGATCAAGAAAATGTTATCGAGCGAACGGAAGTGGGTGTTTCAAAGGTTGGAGGGTGGTTGGGAGCGGCTGGAAAGTTACGTTGGCTTGAAAATTAGTTTTTTATCCCTTCAAAGCTTTTTATTTGAGTTTTTTTTATGAATTAAAGTCGACACAAGCTTTATGAAACGTTTTAAAAATCCCACAAACTCCAAGTGTACACATCCACTCATCCTTTTCCCATCCACTTTCTTCCAATTCCCAAAAATTTGAACAAAAACAAACATGTTCATTAAAGTCTGGGTCAACAAACAAGGCTCAAAATAAACCAATTAAACAACAACAACAACATTTTTGTATCTCTAAATTCGAGAGTTTTCTTCTTGTTGTTATCGAGTAACAACGACAGAAGCTGTGACCTGAGTGGCGACATGCTTTTCTACGATTTTTTTCATTAAAGAGAAGTTGACCCTGAACTTTTCCGAGAAAAATTTGCTTCCGGAATGTTCCGAAGCGGGAAGTTTTTGGACGAAGAAGTTTCTCTCGTTTTATAATTTCAAGAATTTGAATGAAAATCTTCTTTTGTTTTCTTTTGAAATGTTAGGAAATTGAGATGTTGTTTAAGATTGGTTTCAGCCAGAATAAGAATTTAGTCGTTCTGATAACAGAAATCCTAACAACCTTCAGCGAATTAAGCTTGAATTAGAAAGTCATTTTTGCAATATCATCAAAACTCGGTTCGACTCCTGCGAAAGCCATTAAAATTGTGTCATCTTAGCTTCCTTTAATTTTGGTCCAATGAATTTTAGTCAAAAATCCATTGATTCAACGAGTCATCAACCTAAAAACCCACTCGCAAGATCTAAAATTCCGCAAGCACGAACGAAACGGCAACAAGTCTAGTTTGATCTCGTTTGACAAGCAATGAAACTCTTCTCCCGTCTCTCCCGCACTTTTGACGCAAATAAACAAATAAATTCTCGCACCGATTTGTTTTCACGCGAATTTCTCTGCGTTCGCGTCTTCTTGCTTCGCGAAACGAGCAACAAACTGAATTAACTGCCGCAGATCACGTTGTTAGCTTCTTCTTTTATTTTTATACATTTCGCCAAAAATCGTTTGCGTGGGACTGAATAACGCTCTATTTTCGTCCGGCGGAACTTCTATGCTGTACACAACTGAACAAGTTCTTGATTAATTCATTGGCAAGGCAGGAAAAGTCGAAAAAATCAATTTTCTAGCCAAAAACAAATTTCTCGGCAAGTTTTTTGCAGGGCAAGGGCTTTTTCTGATCGATTATGCAACAGCCCGAGTCGTGCTAATCTTTCGCTTCTCATCGAATGCAGCATTTAAGTTGACTGCAACACAAGTCGCCTTTCCACTCCGTGGAAAACTTTCGTGAGATTTTCCTCTGCTTTGGTGGAAAATTCAACAAAGAAGAAATTTTCGACGAATTTTCACGCGGCCCAGCTCGGAGCCGACACCAACCACTTATGATTCTGGCACTGTTGGTTCACGTTCACGTCCACTTCGCGACACTTTCGCCTCCGGGCGCCCGATTTTCACCACTTTTTCCACATTTATTTTGATTTCCGCAGCGACTTGAAAAACTTTCATTTGCTTCGCGAGGAAAATCGAAAATGAAAACTTTTATTTCCAATCGCAAATCGAGAGAACGAATTTTCGCGAGAGTCTTTTCCCTCGGTTCACACAACGACAAAGCTTTTGTCTGACGGAAAATTCATTGAAGGAATTTCACCGGTCTGCGGCAGTGTGCGTGGCGACTCCTGCGCAAAGTGTCCGCTATCTGCTTGTTTTGATTGTCCTGAAATCACGCCACACGGGCTGGAAGAATGCAAGTCACTGGAAAACTGCAGACGTTTTGCAAACATTCCGTTCCACAAAAAGGCACGACGATGTGCTTGGAGAAGTCACACAACTGATTCACTCCGTGCCTCTGTTTTCGCGCGGTCACAAACGACAGTGATCAATTTGATATCAATCGGAGGGAATTGAAATGTGGGATTGTCCGATGCACAAGGCACGGGTGCTACTCGGTCGTTATCTTCCGCACGGCCACACTTTTCAATCACGGTCGTTTAAACAATCTATTTGCCTTATCAGCTGTGGGGGAAAATGAAGAAAAGAATCCACAAAAAATGTGGGTGGTTGTGGGTGGAATTTGGGAATGACTTGATGGGAAGGTTGTAAAAGTTCGTATGATTCGAACTCCTAGCAAAAAATATTTTCAGAGTTGTAGCAAAAGAAACGGCAAATATATGAACGACTGGTCAAGGAATCAATTCTGTTCTTTCTGTATGTTCATTATCAACCTTATGACTTCCCACAATCCCACAAGTTTCTTGTACCCTTTGCCTAAACTTCTTCTTAATCTCGCTTCCAACGCTTTTCAAGATCAAGGCGGCAATTTTCTTCTTGTTTTTTTCATGTCCTGAAGTCACAATCCAACTCAACACAGCGACTTTTTCTCTGAAAATCCTTATAAAATAAATAAGTCTATAAAAACCAATCATTTTTCTTCTTGTTTTACAAAAAATCATGAACTTTGAGACTTTATTGGACGTTTGTTACACTTTCAAAGCCTCTTAGCAAATCCTTTACTTCAGTTGTCTTTGTCTTTGTGCACTTTGATTATTCTAACATTTAATAAATTCCTTAGCGTTGTCATTTGTTGGGGATGAGTTTTTTAGACTCGTCGCGCTTCTTGTCATTGGCGGCCGGCTTCTTCCCCACGAGCATGTCAGCGAAGAGCCCTGAGAAGACCAGGAGCGTCCCGAACCACTGTCGATTTGAAAGCGAATTTCCGAAGAACAGAACTGAGAACAGAACTGTGAAGAACTTTCTCGTCGTGGTGACGACCGCGCATGGAAGTGGACCGAAGTGTGAAACCATCGTGAAGATGAACAGTTGCCCAATGGCACCTGCGAGCGCCAGCGACGCTAAATGTCCAAATAGCTCTGGATGTTTCATTGAGAAAGCCAAAAACACTTTCCCTTCGCCGGTCAGCAACAAGGCGGCGCCAAGCATAAGCGTGCTGTAGTAGTTCATTCCGAGCATCATGTATTGTGCTGATGGCTTCGATGCAGCTCGCATCCGTTCTTGAATTGCTCCAGTCAAACCGTCCATCGAAAGACTCATAACAAGCAGAATTTCTCCAAGTCCAGCGTTCTCGGTGTTCTTGTTGACTTGCCCTTCCTTGTACATGAACAGCACCACTCCGAGCACGATCAGCAGAATGAAGAAATACTTTTGCATCGAGTAAGACTTCCTTCCGATCAGCACGCCGAGAATCATGACTGGAATCGGCTTTGCTGCTTTGGCGACGACCTGCGTCGGATACGCGACCCATCTGAGTGCCATGTTGCTGGATACCATCGCTAAAAGGTAAGTCAAGGCGCTGCTCGCGTAGTAACCAGCGTGAGTTGCATCTTTAGGCTGCGGTTGACCGATAAGCAGAGCTGAAATTGCAACATTGTGTATAGAAACGAGATGACGTGGTGATTGATAAGTCAATATTGAACAATTACCTTTCGCAAACAGCCAGTTACACAAGCACTGAACGCCGACGAGTGCTAAGGTGAAGGTGAACCTCTCGCCAGTCGTTCCGTCTTCGTTCAGCTCATCTCCGTATCTCCCGCGGGTAATCTTCTCTTGCAACACACCAAAAACCGAGTACGAAACGAAGATCCCAGCCGCGCTTACCATCATGCGAGTCTTGTCGTTGAGCACCATCATGGCTGACCCTATCAATTACCAGTGCAGTTTCACAAATGAAGTGCTTAAGTTACAGCAAAGAGATTAGTTTTGCTAAGAAGCAAATTCGAGACGACGTAAACAAGAAATATTTTGTCACGGAGCCGGTTCAAATATTCAAATTTGAGCGGGAATCAAATTTATTTCGCGAAATGCTTAACATAAAATGCATGCACTTAACATTTAAAGAATCTCGTTAGAAAAATCCGCGAATTCATCCTTCTCAGTCATGGTCGTGACCAGGGAATCGCTCTCAAGGCCATCGGTGCTGTCGACCAAGTCGTCGAAGGTGAGTTCTACGAAACTCGTCGTGGTTGAAGATGGAACGGTTGTGGGGGACTCGATGACCTCGGGAGTGACACTGGATGACTGAGCTGTGACTGTCGTAGGTTTTTCTGATGCGGTGGTGGTGGCTTGAGTTGTCACTGCCACATCCGCCTTCTTAGAGGTTTCAGGTTCGTCGTCTATCTGCGGCGCCGCTTTGAGTGGATCTAAGAACCGGACATCGACGTCGTCTTCAGTCGCGGTTGAACTTCCAGCTTCTTCCTTAGCTGGTGCGGCAGTTGTTGGGGTAGAAACGACATTCGTCGATGGATTTGCCTTTGGCTTATCCGACGCAGCGTAAAACACATTTTCGTCGTTGTCAAATTTAGTTCCGATGTCATCCGAGTTCACTTCAGATCCAAAGTCGTCAGAGTCGAAATCTACATCGAAATCGGCTGATGCACTGCTGGATCCGGCACCGCCACCACTCAAACCACTAACTCCGGCTATTGATGAAATTAGCGGAACCTGCGGACGATTTATTTTTTGCGTCACGATTTCAAGTAACGCTCAAGTATCACATTTCAAAACAACGAATTTACACACACGTCGTGCACTGACTCACCACGATGCCCGACAAGGCACTCAACATCTGCGTAATCATGGACTCGATGAGATGGTCTTTCGGGTAGCTGAGATTTTTTAAATCGTCAGGCACTTCCTTGGATCCGTACGACATCATCGTCTCGAAAAACGATTTCTTCGGATACTGCAAGCTATCCAAGCTGTCTTGCTGCAGTTTAATAAAAAACGAAGACGCGCAGCCCGTGCCGATCACGAGCAACGAAAGCGAGAGCAGTTTATACATTTTAGTTGGGCAAGAACCGAACGAAGACTGAGATGCTAGCGCCGGAGAAAAACGCGC
>JPYR01000456.1:5026-30290 GCA_000775305.1 Belgica antarctica
TTCTAATCCTTTTGTGTATCCGGAATGTTTCTGAGCTCATAGTTTAATGCATCTCAACTGCATGAAGATGCCTAACATGCTGGATTCCTTCCTATCTCCAACATTACTTCATCTCGCACCAGTCTCAGTGAGCACTAAATATTTTTATTATGTCAGCACAATTTTATCAAGTGACTTCCAACATAATTTCACAATAGCCTTTCGCTCCTTTTTCTAATCGACTCCTTTCATCTCATCGTTAACGATGATCACTTTGTTATCGCAAAAAAAAACAGATTCTCAAGCACTTAATGACACTTCATTCAGGAAAAACAAACACTTTCATTTCAGTTGACGGCCGCGATGATTTTGAATTTGCTGTTGAGTTTTCCCGACGACCGATTACTACTGTCGCATGTTCCTAATGTTCTAGCAGGATTTTATAACGAAATTTCCCCTTTCAACTATCGGGGCTTCGTTCGCTGGTGTTGGTGAAAAGCTTGGAAAGCTTTTCGAGAGAGAAAGTACAGTTGGAAGGATTTTCCTTTGGGCACAGGAAGTGCGCAACATTTTCTCTCTTCTGAGCGACACGAAAGCTCAACTTTCACTGCCTAGCTTTGATTCTACCTTCGCAGATGGATGTCAACACAGAAACAATTCACAATGAGCGAGTGCAAAGGGAAAAGATTGATGGCCTTTGAACATGCGGAGCGACACGAGGAAACGTAACGAAAAAGCGAGCTTTCGCGTCAAAAGAAAAACACCACTTGTATGATAGGAGCGGAATGAAATCTACATGAACGGCACGACACGAAAAAGACGTCGAGCGTGTGAGTCGAATCACACGACGAAGTGATTCCTTCACTTAAAAGATTGCGAGCGATTTAATATAATGTCGAGTATGTAAGAACGCGTCTTCGTGCGCCTATAAACTCCGCCAGCTGGTTGAGCAGGATCGACTATCAGACGAGATATTCATAATTTTATTAAATAAACTGGCATTCACCTTATTGCCACGTCTCCTTCGTTCATGTCGCTCGCATTATTCAATTTATGCGACTTGATGAAGACTGCCTGCTATAGCAAAGGCCAGAGAATCTTCATAAACCATTAAATTAAGCATACACATAGAAAAACAGATGCTAAGTGTCGTCATCATAATTTGTTGCTTTCGGAGAACTGGGAATCCGGATTATTTTAAGTTACTTACGGAGGCACACTTAGACGGTCCAAGTGTTTCATCATAAGTAACTAAGTTTGACCGTCAGGGCCAAACATAAAAGCTTATTTTATTCACCATCTCGAGTTCCCAAGGGAGATTGAATGGAGACTGCAGAAGAAAACATCGTTTCGCGACCAAACTGATGCTTTCACTGATTTCTTGAGCGTATTTCGAATCTGTTTATTCTCTTCTCTCGTTAAAATGATGCGCTCGAGAACATTAATCCAATCATTAGAATTTCTGGCTGGGCACTTTCAAGACCCATGTTAAGAGTGAACTTTAGGGGGCTCAGAAATTCGTGATGAATAGGTTCATTAGTGCTGTGTTTGTTCTGAATATTTCGTTACTTTTCAAGTTCACACAATAGAACATTCTGAAATATTAGACTTTGCCTCGGGTCTATTTATAGAACCATAATTGTGAAAGGTATTTTAACATAGAGTTCAAGGAGCTTGCCTTTTCGTGAACACCAAATTATAAGGACTGACATTGCATGCAAGCGCTGTTCAATGGAAACAACATCGTTATAATTAGCATCTGTAAGCTCGATATTAACCGAGAGAAATTTATTCACTCGGGGAACGAGCTCGAAAATAGCTGCACAGTGTCAGCATATAAGTCGGTGCTTGAGTTTGCAAGTCTGATAAAGCATTGAATGGTACTTTTAAGTAATCCCCAGGGATCAATCAACAAGACAAAGGCTTCCAGATTAAATGAACTGCAATTTTTGTGGTGGTTTCACAAAGCTTATCTATGTCTGACACCTTGGGAAATTGAGCGCTTGTTTATTCATTCAAACTTCATCACACAACACACACTCAAAATTTTAAGAGTGTAAACGCAAATTTATTTCTGCATAAGATTCACAACTGTGTTCATTCAGGAAATTCAATCTGGAAAATGTCAAGAGAAAGACTTTATAAGCATGCAATTCATCTTTCGTACGAGATTTGCATAAACTCATATTGCAGTGTAATTCCATTTATTGCAAAGCGTCTCACTAGTGTCTTTGAAGTAATTTCAGCAGACGGAATTTATTGCATCAAGCTGGGAAATAAATCATTTGGCGTGTGATTGCATTAATAATTTTTTATTCGCTTCTACTATTGAGGAAATAAAACAAACTCAAAGAATTCGCTTGAACGGTTTTTTTACTTTTTTAGCAGCACCGACAAAGAATTCCTTTTTCTTAGGAATAATGTTTGCACAAAGTGTAGCCCACACAAGTCTGAATTGAAAATGTAATCAAAGAAATGTGAAAATTGAGAAGACTTCTCCAAAATCCCTCTGGGTCTGCAGGCAAGCAAAGAGCTTTGTCATTACAAGAGTTTGAAATTCGATGTGCTTTCCTTGGCAAAAAAAATCGATGCACTCGGTATGGACTCGAACGTTCCTCAAAAGTTTAATTTGGCTTCGAAACTCGAGCCTTCGCCACAGACTTCGTTCCGTACAATTTCCCCAAGGAGTTTCTCCATGAGTAAGTCATGCATCTTTACTTGCCGTTACTTACCATGAAAAAGATTGACTTCGACATCTTTTTAACGGTATAAATTTCATTGCTGTCAACTGAACATCTTCAATGTTCTCCGATTCCGCATTTTTTGTGGTGTCAAAGAATCTGTTTGGAAAAAAAATATTTTGAAACACTTCGGGCGAACTTTGCGGTCACGTTACTAATGTGCTTTAAAGTCTTTAAAAGGTGCTAGCTGCAATGAGAAATTGAATCATTTGGCGGACAAAAATTTAATTCTCAGGAAATATAATGAAAGTCGTGTCAAGGGAAAAGAAGGAAGCAGCAAAACTTTTTTGCCGAGTGATTAATTTTCTAAGGCAAATGAGCTGACGGATGTTCAAAGTGTGTTGTGAATTCTGGCGCAATTCATTGATAAGAAATTTCTTGCTTCTTTAAAGAAAACTTTTCACAAAACTTTGCTTCAAGAATTCGACATCTAAATTAATTATTTTCATAGCAACTTTGTCGTACTGCCGAAGACAGCAGAGCCGTCTCTTAAAAACACAAACAGAAAAATATCTCAATTTGGATGTTTCACTGAGAGGACAAATTTATGAACAAGATAAAAAGCTGCTTGGGTTTATTCTCTTTGATATTAATTAAATATTTTTCTTCGTTTGTTGTTTGTTTTTGTTTGCACGACGAAAATGACTCGAACAAGCACTCCAGATGACAAATTCTCGTCGCTGCCACAGCTACGTCATTTTTAGTCTTTCTGAAGGGTTAATTCCGAATTAAACCTCTTGGCGATACTTGTTTCAGCTTGAATGAATGTTTTTAGCAAGATCAAACACAAGGGTTAATGAACGACAGCGGTGAACTGGAGACTTCAGAATTTTGTTTTAGAAATTATTCAGAAAACTTCAATGAAACTTTTCTCTGTTTTGCAGAATAAGAAACTTGCAATCCTGTTTAAATATAATTTTATTTACTGCTTCTATGACCTCTGATCCAATAAACCTTGTTGCATCTCAAGCATCGTGAATAAAATATGAACGATAATTGAGTCTGCAACTTTAAAAGTAATAATCTTCATTTTATGAGGTTGTTCAATTTCACAGAAGACTTCGCAGAAAAGATAAAGCATCCAGGGTTAGCGTTTTATCGTTGGCAACAGGGGTTTAATATTTTATGGATATGCCGCTTTTGACATACATTAAACTTGTGCAATAAATCATCTCACGTGAGACTTTTTATTGAATCACATTTACCTGATCTGTGACTTATTTATTCAACTGGAACGACAGCTGCATTTAGTTCGATACGCGGAATTGAACTTAAATATTTCAAAGACTTCAAACGTGTCAACCACTTGTTGATGTTAGTCGATAACTCGACAAGAGTTTTCCCACAACGAACGGGAAAATATGGAAAAATATTTCTGCAATCAATATCAATTTGAACTTCGAAGCTTGAAGCCTGAAAAACATCAAACGATCGATACGGTGAATTCAGCCAAACGTTTCCTTCGTCATCAATCTCATTTTAAAATTAAATTTTCATCTCGCTCCTGCTGCTGGGATTGTACGAATGCTACAAGTGGAGAGCGCCGGAAATTTGAAAATATTTTTGTGAATGATAGACGACACCAGTGACGTGAATTTCATAAAAGTGACGTAAAGCTTTACACTTTGGAAGCTTCTTTTGATTTGACATCGTAAATGAAGTCACATAAAACGAATAATTGTCACAAACAGGTGACTAAGTGAGTGTTCCATCTGAAATTACAAAAAGCGAACTCTATGAACGCTTGGAAAAGTTTTAAATCTGGCTGCCGCTGCAGAAACTGCACTTTAATCTTGTACAGAACACGCTGCAATTGTTAAAGTAGAGCGAACTTATGCTGCAAACTTTTGCCTTTTCCCAAGAAAACTTTACTTTCTTTTAATGTGCTAGGAAAGTTTTCTGAAATCTCTCGGGTAAACGTTTTTACGTGCTTCACTAAAGTTCTTATTCAATTGAAAGTTTTAGGTTGTAATGGCGATGAAATTTTTATCAGCCATCGTTAATTAAAAGATGGTTAAAAGCTTAAAAAGTTAACAGACTATTCTGTAATAAAGTTTGCGTTCATTTTAGCGCATAAAATCAAAATTTACATGACCTAAATAATTCGCTTGCGACGTGAATATTATGCAAATTTCTATCATGGCATATTATTTCATCAAATTATTCACAGAATTTAATTTTGTGACAGTGCAATAACTTGTCGTCAACAGCCATAGCTCTTTAATTTTTTTTAAATCCAATAAATTTTTCCATGCTTCAACAAACACTATCGATTTTTTATATAAAAATGATGCAAATCGACGACACGGGAAAGAAGCTTTCAAGCTATTTGCGTTGAACTAATGCACCAAGATTCTTGAAAGAATAAACATTTAAGCTAATGACATTCAAAAACAACGACGATAATCATATTTTGGTGGTGAAAATCAGTGATGAATAGAGAATACTTCCACGCTTCACGCTTTGATACCCGCTTTTTTGCTATTCGTAGACGGGCTTTTTCTCCTAAGATTTTCTAAGATTATACCTTTTTTCTGCTTTTCAAAGTTCATTAATAACGAATCATGAGACATTAATTACTGGAGTGAGATTGAAGCATGTTCTTTTACATTCTTTTGTACTGGAAAATTTTCATGGAGCGACTTCTGTCATGAAAAGGAAATTTGAAAAAATCAACAGCTATAATTAATTAACAACTTCAGACGTTTAATTTTGAAAGCTTCAAATACAATTTAAACGGGATTTATTTGCAGACGATACACTCAATGAATTTACTAGTGTTTTTTTTAATTATCAGAGCACTTTAATTTATTTTTCATATTCAGCAAATTACATTTTTATCGAAGCTCATTTTATTTGAAATTTGAATTTATAACGCAGCAGAAACCAACCTCGTCGAAAGCTTCTCCAATCTTCAAATTGATCTAAGACGCGATTACATATTTATTAACGCGTTCAAATTTTCACTCGACTCGCCGGAATAAAATGATGCATAAGCTTTTCATATTACCATAAAAATTTAGTTCGGATAAATGAGATGGAAATTTGGTGTTTTTGAAATTGATTTTCTAATCAAGTTTTAAATTTGCTTGAAATTTGTGGAGTCTCGTGAGTTTTAAAGGTGCTGGTGATTATGTTGTGATGTTTTTATGGTTAAATGTTACAAGTTTTGCGCATTAAATTTTAAATAATCTTCAAAAAAATTTGGTGAAAAATTGAAACAGGTAGTTCTTTTTTTCAAAAAACACTTGCGAGTTTGAGTTAAAGTTTGTTTATCTTAGATTTTGTGAGATCAAAAAGTTTGCTTCACTTCCCAATTTTTTTTTTGCAAAGTCAAAATAAGGTGTGTGTTTTCAAGTAGAGAATAAACATGAAATGAAAATCAACAATAAATTGGTGTTATCTGCAGTCTCCAGCAAGAAGAATTTTCACAGCAACTAAAACCTCAGAAAACTGACAAACGTTGTAACTAACTGAACTTCTTCCCAATTGAGCCCAATTAGGAAAATTACTCTCCCAAAACGATTTTCAATCCTTTTTTTTTGTTAAATTATTGAGAAAAAATTGTTCAACAACATTTTATTCAATAAATTCATGCGTCGACAGTCTTGAACATAATCAATTGTGAACCTATATCTCCTTCTTGGCTTGTGGGGATGCTGGTGGCGATTGAGTCTTCTTTTCTTCCTTCAGCTGTTTTCTCGTTTTCCTTTCTTTTTTCACTTCCTTCTCCATGATTGATAAATAGAGTTTGTAGCCAAAGAAACCTTAAATGGAAATTGAAAATAGTTAGAAATTTATTTGAACATTCTGGAAATTGTGAACAAACAAGAGTTGGTGGATGATAGGGTGGCATATTGGGTTACAAGTGTGTACAGAGTGTGCATTCTTAGTAAATGTATTCCATGCCTTCTAATGACAAGCAGCTGAATTTCATGTATGATTGAAGATGCAGCAATAGTTTGCAGAATAGTTTGCATTCGCATAACGCAGTTCATCGAAAGTTCTGCTTGCAAGATGAAGTATTGTTCCGCGTATTCTTAATCATTTCAGAGTAATTCTTCAATCATAATAATTCACGTAACTGCTTCGTACTTTTCCCTTTGCCACGCGTCGTTTTCACCAACACTCCGACCAATAATTTACTACAATAATCAACAAGTGGTTCATTTCGGAATCGAACATTAAGTGTTTAGTTGTTCCGCAGCTGATTTTCCCAAATTCTAGCTGTTTTATGAATTGTATGCTATAATCAATTTTACTAACACCAATGTATTAGAAGAAGAAAAAATAAAGAAACAACTCATCATCTACGTGGAAGCGAATGGATTTAAGACTGCTTATCGCAGCAACATTTTGAGTAAATTCAGAGATCTTATCCACGCATTGATTTGTGGAAATTCTTTCTTGCCCATTTTGACTGTTCACTGATCATCTTCGATTGCACTTTAACTCACCGAATACTGCTACAACCAATAACGCAGGAATAACAAAAACAATGTTGGGAAATGAATGTTGGAATGGATCAGTTTTTCCGCTTAATTCGACCATTTTCGCTTGATTTTCGGTTAATTGTCGGTGCTAACCAACGTTCTGCTTTGAAAGAAGCCTTTTGTGTGTCAGAAAACTATTCTAGAAAATAATTTCAACCGGGCAGTAAGTGTCGACAAAAGTTACTACTCCGAGACGCGAACCTTAACGTAGACGCAAACCAAGAAAGGGAGTGAAACGGAGGCAGAGAGAAAGATTGCAGTGAAAGACGTTTGTTGCCTTTCCCACTTAACGTATTCTTGCAGTTTCTATGTTCTCAATTTAAAATACAAACATTGCCGTTTAAATCGATGTCAGTTTCTGTCTCGTCACGAGTTGTGATAATTAATGAAAGTCTCCGCCGGATTTACCCAAAACCACGACGAAATGAAATACAAGTGATTAATTATTTTTCAATAAATTATTTATTTCTTCTTCCAATCTTTCTTAAATTTTACAAATGCGTCAATTTCGCTTAGTTTTCAATTTTGACAGAGTCTTTCTCTTCTGCGATAGTTGGCACCACAACTTCAGCGGGCTTTTCTTCTTCCTTGACTGGTGCAAAGACTTCAACGATCTTTTCTGCTTCTGGCGCCTTTTCGCCCTCGACCTTGGCTGGGATTTCGACAGGCTTGTCGTCGTTCTTGGTTGGTGCAGGTGTTGATGGTCTGAGTGTGTTGATCAGGCTTTGAAGTGGGCCTGTTTGTGCACCTTCAGATGATGAAATGGCATTAGTGCTGAAGACGCTGTTCACGCTGCTAACAATGTTTTGTCCCAAGGTTTGAACTCCAGCGTTGAAACTTTGGATTTGGGTTTGAAGTCCTTCTCCCAGGCTCTGAATGATTGGGAAAGGTCTGGCGGTGGTCGTGGAGGCAGACTCATCACCGACAGCATCGGCGACGACATCTGATGCTGGAGTATCAGCAGCCGCTGTGTTTGCTGAGTTTCCGACCAAGTTTGTGACGAGGGTAGATAAGGTTTGAGTGACGGCTTGGGCAGCTTGTTGGAGTGGGTTGTTCTGACGAACCTCTGGATCCATCACTTCAACGACTGGCAATGCGGATTCTTGGATAACGGCAGCAACTGGAACTATGTCGGCAATTTCCTCGACTGGCTTGACGGTTTCTTCTGGGGCCAATTTCTTGATCTCGATGATCGTTTCCTTGATAATGACGGCGATTGGTTCTTCGGCTTTGGTGGCAACGTTCTCGGCAGCAAGTGGAGCATCATCCTTGATCAATTTTTTTTCCTTGATCTCAGCGACAACTGGAATCTCAGCGGCGATTGGCATTTCTGGTGCAATTGGAGTTTCTGGCACAACATTGACGAAACTTTCTTCCTTCTTCTCTTCGACAATCTCGACAATTTTTTCTGGCAAAGCTTCCGTCTTCTCGATTTTGGCAACGGCTTCTTCCTTCAATTTCTTCAAGACCGGTTTTTGTGCAACAGTTTTTACCTGTTCTTCAACCATCAAAACTGGTTCAGCGATGCTGAGTGCAACAACAGGTTCTGGAAGAGATTCTTTAACAGCTTCTTTTTCAACTGGTTCAATATTGCGTAATTCTTCAATCTGTGGAATCTCTTCCTTAATGACGTTGCGGAGCATTGGCTGTTCCAATTTCACTCCATCAACCTTGACTTCAGTGATGATGGCTTCCTTGAGTGGTTCGACTGTAGCCTCGACCTTTGGGACGACTTCGTCACGGAAGGTGTCCAAGTTGTCCTTGGTGGCGACAATTTCGACCTTCTCCATGATTGTTGGGGTTGGGGTTTCCGAAGCCAAAAGCTCTGGCTTCATGACAGCCAACATTGGTTCTTCCTTAATAATCTCGACGATGACTGGCTTGGCATCTTCCAATTTAGTTCCAGCAACAACTTCGTCGACGAATTTTTTAATAACTTGCTCGGCTTCGACAGCATCGACCTTGTTCTGCTTCAAATCCGACTGAAGTTCGACTTTCAGGATCTCCTCGACGAGGCTGGGGATGACTGCTTCGGTTTCACGGGTGAGTCGTCGAATGTGGGCGCCGCTGGCCAATCCAATGCACAAAAACGCACCAACTAATAAAAGCTTCATTTTTAAATTGTCACTGTTTGCTGATTAAATAAAAATTATTTTTATTATAACTGCTTTCTTGAGCTTATGTTCTTGACTTCACCAGCTTTTATCACAAACTGAATGCGATCACATGAAACCGCCTGAATTTATATATAGAAGACCAGCCGATGACCGTTAGGTCGACATGTCTCAGTCTCTTACATTTTACTCCGTCTTTCTTCGTATACATATATGCATATTTAAGAAAAGAGAAGAAAATAATACTCCGGTCTTATTTATTGTTGTTGTTCCAGCATCTGCGCCCAACAATCAATAAAGCAGCAACAATAAAATAAATTTATTGTCGAGATTGGGTTCTTGAGCTTTTTCTTTTTCTCTTTACACCCATGATTAGAAAGAATTCTCCAGCAGAATATGTTTATCTTCCTTCTGAACACGATTTTCTTGAGTTTTTTCCTGCTGGAAACTCAAACGAACATTCTTATGCTGCAGTCTTCAGGTGATAAAAAAGTGCAAAGGCACAACATTAATTTTAAAATTCTCAGCAATCTAAATTAATGATTTCAAAAAGCCAACGTAGCTTCGCTTTCTTTTGAAAATATATATTGGGGTCTGCTGATATATTGCGTTTTTTGCCAATTTTTCAATGAAACCAGTTTCCAAGATAAGTCATTGATCTTCCTTTTTTTGTTCGAAATCATATGTTGTCCTGAAAACCAAAAAAAAAACTCAATGCTAATTTATTTATAAATGTTTTCAATTTCTTCCAGGAATTGGATGGCGCAGAAATGAGTTTTGTTTTCGCAGAGTGAAAAACTTTCACGAATTTCAATATGTTTACGTCGCTAATTACTTTATTTTGGATTTTTACACAGAAAATTTCTTTTTAAATTCAATAAACTTTTGTTTTTATTGAACAAACTTTCAAGTCTTACAAAGAATTTTCAGAGACTTCTTTGTTCAAAATCAGAAACAAAAAAACTGTAAGCGCTTCGGATTTATGTTAATATTATTAAAAATAGTGTTCAAACGCTTCTTTATTAAAGACTGGAATCGAACAGAGAAAATTTCCAATAATAATAAAATTTAGTTTTCACAAGAGATCGCAGAATTTGAAGTACTAGTTTGTTTGAAGATTATTTTTCCGTGTCTAGTCTTGCTCGTGCAAGTCAAAAAAACTATCTTGCATAAAATATTTCGAACTTAAATTTCTCCTAAAATAATCTTCTTCCAGTCTTGAATAAAGTAGACTCTGTACTTTTTTTTATATTGCATTTCTCAGCACAGCTTATTCAACATTGAGTTCTTGCAACATCGACCGATCGAACAAGCCCAGCTTTTCTAACTTCTTTTCATTTCTTTGTGCACTTCTCACTTGACCCCTTTTTCTAATATGAATGCTCTAAGTTTTATCCGTAAATGCCCATGAGTGGCTTGATATGTCTATTTTTAGACACACTCGTTTATGTATTCTCGTTTATCTTAGTTTTATATTATGAGAGCATTGAGCTTTTGAAACTCGTTTGGTAAAATAATGATGATGCATCTTAGCATTTCTTATGTTATGTCACTATGATTTACTTTGATGGCTGGAAATATCAAATTACTGTGATTAGACTCTAAAGATGTACAGATGAAAAGCTTTCTGAATGTAAAAATGTTCTCGATGTGGCTTTGCATGCCGATTTATGGCACCAAAGGAATGGAATAAAAGATCTGTAAGTTGATTTTGCTGCTAACCAATCTTCTGCAGCATTTATTGTATTGTAAATCTTGACGAACGATCTCGAATGACTTTTACAATCACTCATAAAATTGGTGAAAGAACGCAACGAGTCTGCGCATGTGGTGAAACCAATTTCTTTCTTAGCATTTGCATTGAAAATCGTTGATCGGTGCGCCTTTGAAAACCTGTTTCTACTTTACAGTGTCAAGTTCAAAATCATCCCAAAGCATCGTCGATGTACACGAGTGGCCACTCTAGTTTGTTGACTCAACATGGATCCATATCGTTGGCATTAAAACGCCATTTCTTGATTTGGCTTATCAATAACGTGATGAGGTTTAGTTTTTTATTTGTTTTTCCTTTCTTTTTTGAAAAAAAATATGATGAAGCTATGCTTCACGAAGCCTACACGTTGACCACTGGAAATATATAAGCCAGTCAAGACGATGTGCCGTTATTGAACAAATTCTGGTTTCCATCAAGAGCCTTTTTTAAATCTATTATGAATTTTGCCGTACTTTCGTCGACCTATAAGATTTTGATTCACGAGCTGAGCTCAAAATTTAATGAAGTTTATTTATTATCTTTGCTAGAAGAAACTTTTCGGTTACTAAGAGAAAACTTTAGGATTAATTATCTGGAAATTATCATTTGAATTTTTGAATCATTTTAAGTCATGATTCATTGCTATATTAATTTTAATGAGGCTTTTGTGAATTTTACTGGAAATAATCCGCAAAAACTCGACATGGTTCGTGATAAGCGAATCGAGATGAAAAATTATCAATATTGGGATGACATAGGAACCAAACAAATAAAAACATTACTGACATTATTTTCAGCAGACACATTTGTTTGTGCAATGTTTAAATTTTTTCAACATCATGTTGAATATTATTTATTCAGTATGATTTCAATTGAAGTCATGTTTCAATTTCAAAATTGAACTGCAAAAGTTTGTCGAGAACACTTAAAAAACAGTGATATTTTTCTTTGCATTTAATTGTCAATTTAATTCATGCAACAATGTAGAAAATATTTTATATTAGTACAAAAACTATGATCGGATATTTGTGCTAAACAAAATACATCTCAGCTTAGGCAACATGGAGAGCTTTAACATTCAAGAAAAGGAAATGTCTTGATTTATAAAATATTGTTATTAAATTCATATTGAATTCTGATTAAATGCCGACACAAAATCAACAAAAACAAGACGAAAACATCCCAACCTTCATCAAAATCGATCCATGTTCAAAATACGAAAATTATTGACTTTAATTGGCCTTAACACGCTTTAAATGAAATCATCGCATTGGTGTACCGCTTATCGCAAAGCAATCTCTTGTAAAAAAGATGGAAATTTATGCGTCTCTCGGTCTGGAAATTTTGTGCCCAAACATCAAGCGCCAAGGTTGCTTCAACTCTGTGCAGATTGCATACAATAAAACATTTAATTGGCTACAAAGAAACTTTAAAAGCTTTTTTGTTTGTTTTTGTTTTCACGCAAAAAACCAAAGCTCACGCTTCTTGATTTCGACCGAAGTTGAACTTTTTGGTCCACGAGTGGAGAAGAACTGCGAAGCGAGATTTTAAAATGTAGATTCAACAAATTTTTTCACGAAAACTTCCGAACTTCGATGAACGTTTGTTGATGTTGGAAAATTTAGAAGTTAAACAAATAACATTTTCGTTACTTGTTCTTCTATTCGAGCGTACTTAATCAAGCAATTGATTGGAGAACTTATCAATTAGAAATGCACTTCAATTTTATTAGTTAATTTCTCATTCCAATTCATATAAAAGCTTAAAAGAACCTGAAAATTGAAATAGTTGTTATTTTTAGTTGACGATTTCAGTCTGAATTGATTCAAAATGAAAGTTTCTGGAATATTTCTCATTGGGTTGTTGATGTTTGGTAGGTAAATTAGAATTTTGCAATCAAAGTGGTTTTAAAACAATTAAACTTAGGCGCGAATAATGCAAAACCCACGAATTCTAATGAACAAATTGGCGTGCAGCAGATGGGTGGAAAGTCGGCAAACACGAATTCACAGTCAAAAGTCCAACAAATGGGTGAAAGCAACTCCAATGATCAATCGGGAATACAGCAGTTGAGTCGCCGGCACAACAGCAACTCCCAGTCAGGAGTCCAGCAATATGGTCTTGGAAACTCGAACGCACAAAGCGATGTTCAGCAGTTCCACAGACGCGCCAACACTAACTCGCAATCCAATGTTCAACAAATGGGCA
The DNA here is from genome assembly GCA_000775305.1 of Belgica antarctica. Lineage (NCBI taxonomy): Eukaryota > Metazoa > Arthropoda > Insecta > Diptera > Chironomidae > Belgica > Belgica antarctica. The sequence goes on from JPYR01000456.1 coordinate 18,315, forward strand.
ACGGCAACTCAAATACGCAGCAAAATGTCCAGCAGCACACACGCAGGGCCAACACAAACGTTCAGCAAAAATCGATTATTCCACGAGATTGCCCGCCCTTCTTGGACCCTACAAGCTGCAACCGACGAATGAACTCGAATTCGCAGTCCGGTGTTCAACAAAACGGCCGTGGAAACTCTAACTCGCAAAGCGATGTTCAACAACATGGACGTCGCATGATTGGATCCCGCAGTGAAAACTCAAACTCTCAGAACAAAGTTCAACAGTACGGAAGTGACAATTCCAACTCACAGTCCGGCATTCAACAAAAAAGTCGGCGATTTTTAAACCAGGAACAAAAAGATCAACACCAATTCGGAGGTGGTTTAGATCCCAGCTCAGTTTCCTGGGGCGGTCTCGATGCGTACACTGAATATGAAAACGAAGGTACCGGTATTGGTGGATACCCAATCCTTTCACTTCCACAGCAGAACGGACTTCTAGGAAGCGTCTACGGTTCGCACCAACAAGGTCTTGGGGCAGCATGGGGTGGCGCAGCTCCTAATTACAGCAGCAATCTTGGCTACGGCAATAATCTTGGGTATGGCAGCAGCATGGGATACGGCAGCAATTCTGGCAGTAGCTTAGAATATCAGCCAAGTGGTGCGATGTATCCAAGTGTTGGATACCAGCCCAGCGCTGGACAGTATCCAGGCCAGTATCAGCCAAGTGGCTATGGATACACGCAGAACCAATCTCCTTATGGTAAGATGAAATATTGATTTATTAATTGATTATAGTTTTCATTTATTGATTGATTGAAACTTTAATTACAGAGCAAAGCCCAATTTTCGGACGAAATTGACCAAACATTTGTTGAAACAATAAATTTATTTAAAAGTTGATGCCAAGCTTAGTTAAATGCTAGTTCATTATTTTTGTAATTGTGCCGTTTTCTTCATGGTACTCAAATATTCGTCAAAATCGGTTTCAACTTCTGACGGTTGATACTTGTTTGTTAACAAAGGTGTGCACTTTGGATTCACTTCACCCATCGCTTTCATGATCGCAGCGTTTGCTTTTGACAATTTTGCTTTTAACAGATAAATTTCTTTCTGGAAAATCTTCTTCGGATCCGCACAGAAACTTTCTGAGATAACTGCACAGAGTGTCACGAGCAAGAGGAGTTTAGTTCGCGTCGTGAACATAGTAAATGGAGCTTTATTTATAGTTTTCACAGGTATTTTAGCAGAACTTTATATTCAATTTAATCAAATTACTTAGTTCCAATCGCTTTTCACGCTTGACGCTTGAGCGCGAAGATTTTTTTTCTTGTAAGCTGTGGTTTCACTCTAAATGATCAACAATTTCAGTCTGGAAAATCAAATTTTAACAGAACAATCCTTGTTGCAAAATGATTTTCCTAAAAAACCTCATAGCCTTAAATGACCATCAAGTCGCGGGCTTTAAATATAATCAATCAATCAATAAAAAAACCTCAAAGGAAAATTGACAGCAATTCAGAAAATGTCAAATTCCGCCTCACAAAAATTCTCAGAAACAATAAACTTCTCTCAGAAGATTAAAAAGTCGAGCGTAAAGCAGAAGAAAAAAACTCATCAAACGAACTGCAGTTCATCAAAAAACGTAACAGCAAAATTTCGAGTAGTCACTATATTTTTTTCTTCGTTCAATTTTCTTTGCCATGCTCGTACGTTTTTCAAACGGCTTTGGAACTATAATACGAAGCTTCATTCAAAAAGAAAATTCACTCTACTGTTGAACGTCAGCTTGGAAGGTTGTCTTGAAAACGCACGAAGATTCGGTAGAAAATCGGTTAAAGTTAAAAAGCTAAAGAAAATTAAAGAAACATTAAGCATGAAAACTGAAGTTTGTAAACAGTAAAAAGTTAAATCAAAGATATTGTGGATTGAACAACAACTGAAAGTGAATTTTTTTGAAAAGCAACATCAAAGATCGAAGCTAAACATAATTTTGGCAATCCTTTCTGTGTTTGAAGAAGATTTCGCAACCGAGTGCCACTTCTGCAAGTGTTGAGAATAATTTTTTGCAGTTATAATGATGGAGTAGACTCCGCCAAGTGTTAAATGCTGAATTATTCTGTGTTGCGCAAAGCTGACAATTTTTGAAAAGAAGAAGAAATTGATGATTACTATAACTGTCGTGATCTACCGAAACATACAAACATCAAATAGTTGTGGTAAAATAGATCACAGAGAAAAGTTGCACAAAGAATTTTTATCGTTGTGTAATAGCAGCAGAGCGGCTGTCAACCCTTAAAACAAAGCGTAGTGGAGTGAAACCGCAAGAAACAAAGACTCTCTTGTCTTCTCGACAGTTTCATTACCTGTGAAAATGCTTTTCTCAAAAAAACTCAGGTAATTAATCACAAAATCAAGGAAATGTTACATAACTTAGCCTTCAACAAGTGAAAGAGAAGTGCATTAGCATAAAAAGTTATTAAATAGTCTATTACAATGTACCAATAGCTGTCGTGCTTAGCAGTGCGTGACGAAAAGCACACATCTACACATAGAAAGATGCTGTGTTGAAAAACAAACACCGTACGAAAAAATAATGAACTCGGACACCGTTTCAACTTTCGTGGATCTCAAAATTTCAATAAAATCTCGCCTTGCACATGGATCCGTTGAAATAATGACTTTGAAGTTATCGGCCTTTTCAATCATTTCGTAACCCAGTGAAATCCTTTAAAACAGACAGCGAATCACTGACCCAGTCTCGACATGAACACCAAGCTATGCGCAAGCACGCCGAGTGTCATAATTTCGAGAACTAATGCCAGGTTCTTGCCAAGCATACAGTTAATTGACAAACCCATTTTTTCAGCAAACAGCACTTTTTACGTGAAGATCACACTTCAAAGGCATGTTCTAATTGAGAAAATCACGTAGAAGTAATCAAAATCAATCATTTCAATTCTGGAGACCCATATTTGAGAAAAGTCAGGCAAAAAACACAAGTACAGTTGATGAGAAATAACCTTCCGTGCTTGAAGATACAAAGAATTTTTTGTCACTTTGAACTTTTTGTAGGGATTGACAACGTTAAATTTAAAGTAGGAATGGTTTGATTTGAAATCGAACAAAAACTTCACGGAAACTGTTCTCACATGTTGTGTTTGAAGTCTTTAAACTTCAATCATTTTCTGCACAATCGCTTTTGATTTTGGCTGAACAAAAAAGAAAATTAGCAATTAAAATTGTTGAATCTGCATAGTTGAATGTTCTCAAAACGTGTGTTTCATGTGCTTTAATGTTTAAACTTGATTTAACAATGAATTTCACAATAAAATTACGAACCAGAAGGATTTATAGTTGAAAAAGAACTTCGAGAAACTTTTAAACTTACAATGACATTACCGATCATTGACTTATCAAGTTAAAAAGTTGTGTAAATCGTGATCAACAAAGACTAGAACTTAAAATAAATTATAATTTCTTTTTGGATGACTTCACCACTCTCAGTCTTACCAAGAAGTTCTCACCCTAGTAACATTGAAGTCAATTGTTGACGTGCAGTTCATGGCAAAAAAATTAAAAAAAGCAGTAAAATTTATGAAGTCCATATATGTTCCATAGGGCAGCCACTAGTTGACATCATGTCTTGAAAAAGGTTAAACGTTGTCGATACTTTTTCAAACCTTCTGTTGACTTTTGAAGTACCGAGAATGGAACAAACATGTCAGAGCCTTATTTGCGCCGGAATGGAAAGTATGTAGTCCAGCCAAACACGCTGTGTTCAGACTTTCATTTTAAATTCATATCTCATTTGGAGGCCTTTGCTTCTAAATGAGAGATACATTTTTAAGTGTTTGCAAAAAAAGAACAAATGAAATGAGAAGACTCTTCAAACAAAAGAGGGAAAAACAGAATTTAATCAAAGATTTGCCATTTTTGTTCCAGTCAAAGCACAAAGTTTCTTCCTTCTGTAGAGCAGAAGGTTTCCATCTTTGTTACTTTTATGTTCCATGAGGTAAATTTCTACGGCTTCCAAAGATTTGCCATATGACAAGCATGGCAAAACAATGTTTTAATTAAGTTCCATCATAGCTGGCCAAACATTGGCCATATGGCGAATGAATGTAATTAAGTAGTCAATAACTTTCCATTTATTGATGGTTTCTAGCCATTTTGCTACTAGGGTACACTTCAAAAGAATGTCAATTTGCCGATATGCACACAACCGTGAAAAAAAATCAATTAGAACAAAACATTCTGAGCGCAACTTCGCGTTCTAAGCGAGAACAAAACTATGTGACACGATCCAAGACGGCTGACCGCAAGGTAATTGATTTCTAAACGATGAGAACAGCCTGAACGGTGTTGGGGGAAACACAGATGACTCCGAAAATGTCAAACCTAGTAGAGTTTAGTTAGGCAGATTTGTACAAATCGCAAAACACGCTTATTACAATTATGGTTTTCGATGCGCTTTGTGGTTTTGTCGGATAATCTTTTTTCGTTCCAATGAAACAACATTAAAACAGTTGAACTCTCTTCTTTTCTCTGCGGTTACAATAACATCTTAAGAAGTACGAAATGATACATCAATACCTATTTAAAGGGTCTCACAAGTAATGCGTTTCGTCTAGTCGATGGAAACGATAATTTAAGTGGAGTTTTTCTGTGGTTTGGCGGTTGAAAACTCCATTGAACGTTAATAATCGTTCTAGACTGGAAAATCAGCGAGTTTTAAACGTTTTTTGCACTACGTAACTTCAATCCTGTGGATGAAACCGATTGCATTAAATAAACTGTTAAAAAACTTAAAAATCATTCATTTTTCATGCCCAAAACCTCCATAAATTCCACAATCGTTCTCAACTGCGGTGTTGCATTCATTACTGTTCTTTACACCAACGGGCTAGGATTCTTGTTCTAAGTCGTGGTTTTGTTTCAGCTGATCGAGCTGATCGAGCTAATCGAGCTGAAAACATATTCTTAATCTGTTCCAGAATTTCCATTTCTCTGGTTCTATAAAAACTTTCAAACAAATTCGTCAAAACCGATATATTCCGTTTTCTAAATTTCTGTTTTGGTTTATTGTGTTCTCAGATTACATCATGTGCCGATCAGTTTTTGCATCATTTTACAGGTAAGTCGAGCTTGATTTCTTGATCGCGTTTCGATCGTGAAAGTTTGAAAAAAATTTACATTTGAATGCATGATAAAAAAACAATTTTTTTTGAAAACAATAACCTTCACGATGGCCAAAGCAGCGCAATTGAAGTGGAAAATGCATTTCTAATTGTTAGCAAGTCTATTACAGAACAAATTGGTCTATTCAATTTTTTGATTGATAAAATTACGTAGTCCAATTTATAGCCTTGCTTGAAACGATAAATCTTCCATCAAATCTCGCGCCTAAAAAGTGCAGCTACGACTCCAGAAACTAATTTTCTTTTTCCCCAGATTATGATTGCCACGACACAATCAATTTCAACTGAAAAAAGCGCTGTGTCAGAGTCGAACGTCCAATTAAACCCAAACACATCAACAAGTACAAGCAGTACAAACAGCATTTCGTCATCAACGAGCCGTAACAAAGTGACTTCAGTAACACCGAACGCGTCCAGCCCGAAGGTGAAGAAGCGTGGCAGTTACCAAACATCGACAGATCCAACGAAGATCAAGAAAAGCGCGTCACACGCAGGAAACATCCAAAACGTTAATTCATCGAGGGAAGCATTAGCACAAGAGGGATCCGATCAACAGGTTGTTAATTAAAATATATTTTTGAGTATCCATTGTTCATGCTACCAATTAAAAACCACTTTTAATTGCCGAGTTTGTACGAACATCTTCTTTATCTTGGCCGTGACAAAAGATCGAGAAGATTCTTCCAACAAGGACATACGTTTACCTTGTACACTCGGCGAAGAAGAATCGTTAAATCAGCATTAGAAAGTATTACACAATTGTGATCCACCTTGAAGAAAAACACTTAAGACAAGCGTGAACAATGGAAGTGGACTTTATCTTTCCAATCGATGGCGCATCGGAACCTTCGCGAGTTTTACGACAACGAAATAGCACTGCGATGAAGTGACCACGGCGGTGCCAAGATTAGCCATTAAAGCACAGTTTTTGAACAAAAGCAGCGTTGCGGCAGTGCTAGAAAACGGAAAAATCTTGATTCTGAATCAAAACGTGTCTTCTAATGCATAAAATTATCAATTCTGCGCTTTTTAGATTGTAAAGACAATAATTTGCATATGCCTTGATGCTGCAGTGTCATTTTTCTAATTAAACGAATCAAGAATAGAACGGGATTAATTTTAATTATTTGTCACAGTTTGGTGATTCTCAACGCTTCTTTCCTACGCGACCACATCATAACGTTTTCACAGCTGACGGTTCGGCAATCCTACAAGTTGGTCGATTGTTGTTTTTGAATAAATTATCAGCTGCAAGATTTTGCGAAGTTTTTGTTGTTTTTTAACTGTCAAGTTTTTGCTTTATTCTTTAAACAACTAAAGCTTTATTCTTGAAAAAACTGAAACTTTATTCTTGAAAAAACTGAAACTTTTTCCACTCTTTCAAAGCTTTAATTGTAAATTCAAAGTTTGAACTTCAAATGCAAATGAAATCTAGTGAAAACCACTCAGCGATCACTTGGAAAGTTTAACCAACTCCACCCCACCCGGTTTAATTACAAAAATCACCAATTACTTAATGAAGTTTTCTTAAACTCAAAAAAGAAGCGCCAAGGTCACTTTGCCAACTGCGGGCATAAATTATCGTCTTTATTGCAATACATCACTTGTATTAAACTTTTTCCGCTTTGGTGCACACAATTGTTACATAATTATTTTTTACTTTAAAAAAAAGTTTTCGTTTTCAACTTCTGGTTTTGTAATTAGTTTTGATTTGTTTGTTTTTCCAACTCCCAGTATTTGTTTAATTAATTATAAGTTCAATGCTATGTATGCAGTTTCCAAAGTTGTTTCAATTTTTTGATAAATTTCGTACGTCTGACAGGTTGTGTATGTGTCAGAGCCAGGCGATTACATTCCGTTAAATGAGTTGAGAGGTCCAGCACAGCCGATTGCACCGCAGATTTACGCTGGAGGCGACTTGGAAGCTTGGAGACCGGAATTATGGGATCGGGATTACAATCGAAGATATCGGTTCAACAACACGCGTGTTCAACGTGAGTTATCATACGCTGCTTAAAGTACAAACTTTACACGCTAAATTAAACACTAATTCAGATATCGAAGCTGAATGCCAGGATGACTACATGAAGATCAGAATAGGCTTCAACGGATCGTTCAGTGGACTTTTGTATTCAGCTGGTAAGATTTCAATTACCTTCGAATTTGAACGATTTCATTGTGTCGATGTTTATTATTCAGGCTATGCATACGATCCAGATTGCATGTACATCAATGGCAGCGGTCGTGATTACTACGAATTCTACATTCAATTGAATCGGTGTGGAACTTTGGGCAAGAACAGCTTGCACGAAGACTCTCGAAAAAACCCTACGGTATCTTGCGCGATGCCTTTAATCATTATTTTTACTGACTAAGAATTTTTTTTCTAGAAAAATTTTATGTGGAACACCGTTACGGTACAGTACAATCCACTTATTGAAGAAGAGTTTGACGAACACTTCAAAGTGACGTGCGAGTACGGCTATGATTTCTGGAAAACAGTGACGTTTCCATTCTTGGATGTAGAGTAAGCGCATTCAAATTGAGTAAATTGACATGTAAATTAATCTCGAGCTTTTGTGAACAGGGTCGCCACAGGTAATTACTGGCTGTCGACATCTAACTGCTTGTTAGCGCTAGCCTTTGACGTCAAATAATTCTGAAGATTTTTTTTTAATTTCCTAGGAAACCCGGTCGTGTTCACGCTGAGTCCGCCGGAATGTTATATGGAGATACGAAATGGTTATGGAACTTCAGGTGAGACCAAAAGGTGAACTTTCTGATTGAATTTACAATGTTTCGCTTGTTTTTATGTCAGGCACTAGAGTTGCTGGCCCGGTTCGTGTTGGAGATCCTTTGACACTCATCATTTACATGGTAAGCACATAAATTACACAATTGTTAATTGCCAGTTGCAACACAGCCTAATTAACAATCTTAATTATTCAATTACAGAGAAGCAAATATGGTAAGAGACACTCGTCAATTTTATTAGTGCATCTTAACAAAGCTTTGAATTTTCAGACGGATTTGATATCGTCGTTAACGATTGGTAAGTTCTCCAACTTTTTTACCTGAAATTGTTGCTGAAAATATTTTTTCCAGCTATGCGCACAATGGCGCAACAAAAAGAATCCAACTGATCGATGAATTCGGATGTCCAGTCGATGACAAATTGATTTCGAGATTCCGGGGTTCTTGGTAAGCAATATTTAGATACTAGCAACAACTATTTGCTTACAACTTTAAATCATGACAAACCAACATTCATTTTCTTGTTCAATCTCTTATCATTTCCATTGTTATTATCTTTCTAGGTCTGATAGTGGCATTTTCGAGACTCAAGTTTATGCCTACATGAAGACGTTCAGATTTACAGGTTCTCCTGCTTTGTACATTGAATGCGACGTCAGAATGTGTCATGGTCGATGTCCCGTAAGTCTAATTATCATTTTTTTCATGTTTTCACCGCTTGATAAATTCTGATTTCAGAGTCAACCGTGTCACTGGAGGAACTTGAAAAGTGTGACAAAGAGAGAAGCACCCAGTGAACCAGCTAACTCGACATTGTCCGATAACATCAGCTTGTTCCAGTCGATTCGAGTGCTGCAAGACGAAGAAGAACCAAGCGTTAGGGAAAAATTCAACGCAAGTGAGTTGATAAACAAATTTATTTGAAGTGTTATTGAACGGTTTTGCTTCCAGGAGAAAATCTCACAGAAACCTGCATTAGAACTTCGGTGCTGTCCGCAATCTCCGCAACATTTTCGATGCTCCTTTGTATTCTCGTTGGGTCGCTTTTTGTAGCGTGCACAAGGCTTCGGTCACGCAAGAACGAGAATCTGTTCTTTGATTCCGCCTACGTCGGCCACAAGGGGCAGATCGACTAGTTTGATTAATTTGTTACTACCCCATAAGTGATCGATTTCAATAATCTTAATTTAGCGTCCGAAAGTTTTGATGCAAAACTCATCATTCATACTCAAAATCATTTTTGGACTCCAAATTGACATTTTATTTAACTTTAAGACATGCCTTGCATATTATAGGATAAGCGAACGATGTATCAATCTTATTTCCATGGTGTAAAACAAGATTAAGAGAAATGAAACTGAAATGTTATAATAATTGGGAGTAGACTCCGTCAAGTGTTGAATTTTGAATTATTCTTTGTGGTGCAACAGCTGACAAGATTCGTGAAAAAGAAAGAATTGATGATCGCCATAACTGTTGTTTGAATTTATTTTACAGCACTTCGGTCACCCGGCTGGTGACTTTGAAATGTATTTAAGCTGAAATGTAAATTCGTCATGGTTGTGAGTGACGTTGTTCTTTATGGCACTCGAGAACTTTGGCCTAGAATCGTGCTTGCACTTTACAAGAACAAAGAAGTTTAAAGCCCAGACCCAGTTTCATATGTTTGTGAATTTCTTGATGTTTAAGGAAAGCAGCGGCCACCCTTCATTCAACCCTGTACCTGGTGCTATGATGTGCGTCTTTCAAAGTTTTGAACTCCTTCAAATCATCCAAAATAAGCGTGTCAAGTTTTTCTGAAATCTTTCAGTTTCGCTTCAAAAACATCCACATAAAAACAGAAGAAAGGAACAAAATTCAACAGAATTCAATTTCCGTAATAAAATACAAGTTCTGCTTTCCTAAATGCACGAAAGAAACAGTCGAGAATCTCTCGTATTGTTTTATCTTCCACTTCTATTGAGTTTATCTTAAGTTTTTCTCGAATTCGAATTTGTGTTTCACGGCGACAATCGAATGTGGTGACATTCGTAAGTGACAGCATGGCTGAAAAACATTTAAAGCTACCCGCTTATGAAGTGTCAACCTCCGTTTACAACCCTCGAACTGTCACCGAACAAGTTGAAATGCAGGTTTGGCGGAAAAATAAACTTTCCAACAAAAAACTTTTAAGAACATAAAATTTCAACAAAATTAAAACTGAAAAACGATTTTCTAAGTCAAAATAATATTTTTTATTCAATACATTTACTTTTCCACCCCTGTTTCAAAGCGTAAAACTTCCCGCCCATTGCATTCAGATGCCAAAACGATTATTTTCGCGGACAAATTTATTACAATACGCAACATAGAAGATTCCGAAATCAAAGGAGCTTGGTAGAGTTCAACTCGATAGCAGAAGAAGAAACGAATTGAACGTTTGCACAATCGTAAATTATAAAAGTTTTTGGTTGAAAGGTTTTCTTCTGAAATTGCTTTTGTAAGCTCTCCTATGTCGAGCTTCAGCTATGCATTTAGATGAAAGCGCAAATAAACCCGCAGTGAAAGAATTTTGCATCATCGAAAAACTGTTCAAGCTATTGATCTGCAATCAATCACAAGGAAAAATGTAGGAAAGCACAATGAGATGCAGAAGAAAAAGTTTACGATTGGAAGAATGTAAGTCAAAATAGCAGAAAAATCGGTTTTGGCAGAGAATAACACTGGAACTAGTCAAACAAGACCTTGCTGGAGAAGCTTTTGAATTTTTCATGTATGAAAATATTTGCATAATGTAAAATAAAATGTATATGCTCGGGATCGTTAGATAACTTTCTGCATAGACTAACTGAACTCAGACGATGGAAATTCTCTTCCACGTGCCTCGACTAGGATATGTGCCGTGCTTTGACATTGATTTCCGTTTTTACAGCAAACTAACATGTTACATATGATTTATTATGCACGCTTCGTCCTGAGTGTGAATGGAGACTTATTGCTCGCTTCTCTGTTGCTGGCTTCCCACTGCTTTCATTTCCTGCTTGCAGCACGATGTTTGTGTTCGCCAACTTTTAGGTGAGAATAATCAAACAAATTGGAGAATTGACCGAGAGTGGACGAGAAAGTTTGGACGGCGATGGTTTGGAACTGAAGTTTTGATTGGAATGAATGGAGATGTCGATTAATAGAAACTTGAGTGCCAGATATTTTATGAGTTTACAAGCTATTCCATTTGCTTTTCGCAACAGCAGGTCACAAATTGCCGTTTACAAATATTAAAAATTGCCCGGAACGAATTTTACAATTCATGTCCGTCAACCGACGTCACTCGCATACACTTTTCAACTGCCCACCCTTAATTTGTTTCGTTATCTTTTCTAACTCTTGGTACAATCAACCGAAATCACTGTTCACTGCTGACATTTGACGATACCGCCGTTTGATAAATTATCACTGCGACCTCCACGAAAACAATTCCAATGCTTGACAGTGATCAAATAAAGGATTTTTTCCGTGCCTGTCTACAAATAAACTTTATCGATTGTCTGGGGCAATGTCAACGTTTTCCACTGCACGGTCGATTATCGTTAAGGTCGAAAATTACTTTCATAAGAATTTATCAAAATATTTCGATCACGACAAGTCATAAAACCTTCAGTTTTGTGTTTTTGCTACCTTCCAGTGTCAAAAAGCGAAAGGAAAGTAATTTGGGAAGTATTTTTCGTACCGAGGGAACAAAGAAAATTTCAATTTAGCGAAATGTGTCATTAATGGCTGAAAGCCAAAAAGTAACTTTTAAAGCTTCTGAACTTTGTTGAAAATAATTCCATTTCTGCGGGTCGACTCCGGTCTTGTTATTTTCTGTTTGTTCGGTTTTTGTCCTTGTTGGATGCTTCCATCCAGAAATTCAACAGAATTGCCTTTTGGGATGTTTTTGAGTGATGTCGAGTGGACGATGAACAGCTCGTGCATGCCCTGAAGCCAAAATTTGATTGTTCATGGAAGAATGCATGATTTTGCTTTGAATGCAATCAAGTTCTGAAATAAAGTAGAGAAAACTT
>JPYR01000456.1:30315-42358 GCA_000775305.1 Belgica antarctica
TTTTTTTTTTTAATTTTTTCACTTTCCTTTCTGTTTTCTGTTTGTTCCAGTCCACTTTCCATTTTAGTTTAAAGTCGAGAGACACAAAAGATACAAAAACTAAGAAACACCTCCAAATTTTATTAAAAGTTTTTTCAAAATATGTAAAAAAAGATCAAGTAGTTATGAAATCTACCAAAAATATATTTTCAAGCCCGTACCAGTCTACAAGTGGGCAGTTGGCATTCGATATCAAGCAACTTTCCATTGAAAAAACCAGCACGAGAGAAATTGAATTTTTTTCAGTCCGCATTCTTTGATGCAAACAGAGAGAGCTTGAAGCTTTTTTATCTGGCGATATTTATTTGGGTCCGGTGGCTGAAAACATGAAAAGGAAACCTTTTTTGTCGGACCAGAGAATGCTCATGTTTATGCTAGTATTGTTTTATATAAGTGAATTGAAATCAAAAGAGAAAGAAAGCATTACGGGTGAGAAAATCGTTCACCCTTTAGCTAGAACTGTGCTTTGTGATCTGAGAAAGTGATTTCTATGGTCGCCGCTGGTGCGAAACTCAAACTTTGATAGACTTTACTGCAACGTAATATCATTTAAATGTCCTGGGACTGCCGATTTCCCGACAAAACGGCAATAAATTCCCAGTTGGAGTTTGGCAATGTTTCTCTGGGCAAAGTTTTTGTAAAATAAATTCGTCAATAAATTCTCCGACCAATCGAGCGATATAAATAATGATTTCGAAGCTGAATTTTCGCAATTTCTGCTCCCCTAAACGGATTTCGTCCTATTTTCCATTCACTCGCCCGATGCTGAAAAGTTTACTTAAGCAGAACAGAACGACTGGGTAAGCAAAAAAAGAAGGAAACTTTTTGTGTCGGAGTCAAGTCGGCACTAAATAAATGTCATTTATTCCTCTTTCTGTGAACGAGATCGATTTCAGGTATCCGGTGTATCTCAGGCCTAAAGTAGCACAGACTGAGAAGAGTTTCCATCAGATTGCGTACTGAAAGCTCATCTTCATTCCCATAAATTACCTTTCCTCGCAGAAATCGATTTTCAAGAATTTTTCGAGTAGAAAAGGGTTTTCTTCCGCCGTTTTTCCCTGGCAAATCCAGACGGAAAGAAAAGCTTCTCTTCCTCCATCGACGTCGAGTGATAGCAGAAGGCATTTGAAATCTTCAATTATACGCCTTACTTGTTTGATTGATATCCCCACACACATGGCGAAGATAGCGATTTATCAAAGACGCAATCATTTCAGGTGGGTGGATGGGCTTCCAGTGTTTTCGGGGCAGCTTCAAAGCCGCTTGACTCAAGTGTTGATGAGTTTTATCCGATTTCAAAGGATGGTGCTTCGTAGCCGGTTCGTTTGTTTCGCAAACGGATCCTCTTAAGAGCGTTTCCCTTTTCTGTCCTTGTGTGATATTTCTTGAATAATTCATGTTAGGTAAAGACTGTCAATGGAAAATTATCCACTTCACATTCTGAATTGACCGGCTCTTACATCACTACATAACCTTCATCAGTATCGGAAGAAGTTCTTGATTAAAGCCTCGAAGGCGGCTCAAGTTGTCAGCCGTTTGAACATGCCCAAAAATTCACTCAAAGGGAGTCGTCTGTGATCGCATGTAGGCACAAGTAATTGAGCGATTTCGTCTTCTGCTTGATGGAGTGAAACGATGAACAGTGTTTAAGCTCTTGCAAATCATCAGCTACGTTAAAGAATTAGACGCACGGGGAAATTAAACATTTTAAATACTGAAACGAGTCTAAATTTATCGCAGAAAGTGCTTTGAAGGCCTGAAGTTTAAAGGACATTTTTGTGTTTGAGAGTAGAATGTGTGTGATTGACGTCAGAGTGTCGGCTTTAGATTGACAAACTGATAGATTTTAGTGGTTCTCCGGTGATGTTTATTCAATTCAACCGCAAAACCAAGAAATTAAAGTGACTAATGTGCCTGAGGTTGAGTTGAATATGTTTCTAAATTAGAAACACACAATTTGGTAAAAGTTCAGCAAGAAAATCTTAAATCTAGAGTTATGGATCGATAAATACACACTCAATAATTCTCGAAAAAGATTATCATTTGAATTTTCACTGCTTCTAGCAAATGAGAATTCTTTTTCTAAGAAGATAACAAAGTGTCCAGTTACCTTGAACCTTATTCAATCCACGAACCTACGATGCTTTGAAAACACAACTTCAAATGTATTCATAACAGAAATATAAAGTTTTTATGAATGTTGGACTTTCAAAATTCTTTTCACAAGAAATTACGACCTTTACAGTGTCGTAACGAATAATGAAGGAAGTCATATTGAACAAACTCATGTTTACCATAAAAAATTCATCAAAAGCGTCCTCATTTCATAAAAGTTTCCGGCAACATCAAAATCGATTTTCTCAAGTTCGCACTAACGGAAAATTTCATTTCAGCATGTATGCGATGTGCTTTAACATTTGAACAAGCTTTTTACATTCCGAATCATTTATCTTGGGTTACAATAAAAGCTAGCGCTACCGGCTTCGCTTCTCAGACACCCGGGAAAGTGCACAAAAGCTGATCGAGAATGAATGATTCAAATTTATTTTCAGTAAGCTGCCGATGTAAATTGCTCCCCATTTGTATTCTCCCTCTGGCTGTCAACGCAAAGAAAAGCTATGCATCAAGGGGCGCAAAGGCAAACGCGAGCGAGAGTGAAGGGAAACCGAAATTGTACCTTTGTGAAATAAAATGAATCATTTGTGTTTTCACAACTCTGATCCCCAACACAATTTAATGTCTCTTTGAATGAACTTTTGCCTTCCGCTCTCGTCGCTTTTTTAGTCATTCTTTTCTTACGACAGTCGCAAATACTCGGCGAACGACTTCGTTATGAGAATGAGAAAAGAAATCAGGAAGGAAAATTAGAATTTTGTAACTGCACAGTTGTTTCGGGGTTGATCCGATAGTGATGTACAAAGTTGAAAGCTTTAAGTCATTTTTAGAGTTACATTCAACTCACGTTTTTAGGTCGTATCGATTTCGTTCACCCAACACCTGTTGCGCTAGGGACAACACCCGATTAAAGTGAAAACTTTACACTACAAATGTGGTTCACCTTCGCCCCTACAATCACCCCTTGATGTTTGTTATCTACAAAATGTTCGTTTTAATCGCTTTATAATTATTGTTCGAAATTGAACCCTGATGCTAATTCAGTTGAAAATTGTCTGGTGCGGAAAATTGAGAAATGCTTTAGTTGTGAAAGCGGCTGTAGCGAAATGCTTTAGGCCAACATCGGGTGTAAGTTTGAAGATAGCATTCTGCGTGATGACAAAACTTTGTCGTCTAATCCCCCGATTCATGGATAAAATTGGAAAAGATGTTTGGTCTGTGTGTAGTCGACCCAGTTTTCTTTATTGGCAGAAATAAAGTTATCAAAGTTATCAAAGACGTAAATAGTGACGCTCCTTCTAAGACACAAGAGAAGTACACAGATTGCTAAATTTGTCTTGTGCGATTAAAGCTTGTGAAATCATTCATCATCGAGTTTGGGTCTGAACTTTCTCTCTCTTCTCAACTTGTGTCTAAGTTCATAATCGCTTTTGCCGGGTTAGAAAGGATGGATTTCGACGCTTTCCTCGCTTTCAAAACTTCATTAAGTAGAAAATGTAATCATTGTGAACGACTCGTCAGACTAAGGGTAAGAAAATTTAACGAAAAGATTCTGTTGCGTGTGTGGGATAAGTATTTTTGTGGTTTTTTGAGTTTGTCATTATAACGTCGTTTCAGTGGTATTTTCATATGCCGAGATTAAAGAAAATAAATAGCTTACAGAACTCGGAGTTTCAAGTAAATGTTTCGAGTCAGATTAAATTTCAAAAACAACAACATGAGTGGGAACTTTTTGCAGTGCGTCGGGTTCTTCGTCGATGTCAATTTAGCTGGAAATAAAGCACTCGAACCAACCCAACCGGTTCACCAAAGAATGAAAATTTGTTTTTCCAATGAAAAATGAAAATTCCTTTCAGCTGAATAAATTTTATGAACGTAACAATGAAGGCACCGATACATCGCGGAAAATGTGCGAAGGAAGACTGGAAATAGCAATGATGAAGGGTTTCCGAAGGTTGATTCGGAAAACGACGGAAATTCTGTCAAGATTAAGTTGAAGTCCAAAGTCGAAGAAGAATTTTTGTCAGTAGCGGATTCTTCCACATCTAAAATCAACTTTCGAAGGTCCTGAAATGATATTTTTAGAGTCAGCACATCCTTCGGGGATTATTTATGTCACTTTATGGAATATTGATAAGAAAGCAGGATGATCTTAAATCCCTGAAAAATGAAATCTGATTTCGTGATGATAGCGTGGATTTTCCGGAGAAGGTCGAATTAAAGGCGGATATTAATCCGTGGCGTGACTTTGTGACGTTGAGATGTCGATTATGAGCAGGCATCGATAAGTCAGTCCATTTAATAGCTTTTTAAGGTTTCAAGGTGTCAGAGAATTTATTAAAGCTAGTCACATCATGCTTTCTTCTTCTTTTTTGCCACCAAAACGTGGACAACAACCATTACGAACAACAACCATAGATAAGTCAATAGAAAAAGGTTTTCCATAAAATGAAAAACCAATTCCCAACCAACGTCAGTTTGGTTGTAGCAAAAACCAAGACGAATGAGAAATTATTTATTGTTTCCAGACATCGCTGCTTCTCGTTGCTGTTCCACTAAATTCCGATCTGCAGACAAACTTCTTCTTTCAAAACATTTTCTGCTGCATTTTTGTGCTAAAAGTTGTGTTCAATTTCACCAACTAAGGAACATCTGTCTACTACCGTTAGCAATTAGGTGCTTCCAGGCAAAATTGCTTATTGCAAACTTTTTTCAACAAGTTTGTTTCCTTCCTTCCTTTTCCACTTCGTTCGATGCACTGCTATTTATGCAATCAAAGCTTATAAGAAGCAGGAAATTTCCACAACAACTTTCTATCGGTGTTTCCGAAGCAAGCAAGGGCTGTTGATGTCTTAGTTGATATTAATTTGTAGAACGCTACGGGATTTGTTAACAGGCATCGATAACTCAGCGACATTGTAATAAATCAACTGTGGTTCACAGTGTGACTGCCTGTCAGCGAAGTTGATTCCTTGTGAAGCATTTGCTGGGTCGATTTATCTCCTGCAAGACATGAAATTGACGATTTCACCACCTCCACCGCAGAAACCCATTATCGCCGCTTAAAAAGTCATTAATTTTATTAAACAATGAAAATAAAAGTTTATTTCTGTTCAGCGTTCAATTGGAAACCTGTTAGCATCATCAGCAGACAAACAAATAAAACAATTCCATGTTCAATTGTATGGAAAATTTGAATGCTTAGCAGCAGATGAAAAATGATTCCCAATAAATTGTTTTTATGTCGTTTTTACAGCTTAACTTGTTTGTTTAAATTGACACTTGGTACTTAAGAGAAGTGACTGCATCGTGTCTCTCGGAATATTGGGGCCATAAAATTCAAAAAGGCCAGGTAGAAAAATAGATTAACGATCGGGATCAATAAAAAGTGTCATAACATTAACATGAAACGGGTGTGTCATCTCTTCTTTAACAAGTTTTAATCTACGGTTTGTCGTCGAAAACTTTCTTCACAACTCTTGACAGAATCCTAAGTGAACCAATGAAAAGGATAGCACAACTTACGCCGCCCTTGTCAATTCAGTCTTTAACACTTAAAGCTAATTTGAAATTGAATCAAATGAAATCGAGATCTTTACATCATGTTTGACAATCTTCGATATTTCTTCGAGATTTGGCTACGTATCCTTAAGACAATATTTACCTGTGTCGGTCTCGTTTACAAATTGCTACTGAGAGTTAGGCAAAACATGTCATTAAAGATTGTTACAAGTTCTACCAATTATTTCCTACGAGTTTGGGAAATTTGTTTGCAAGCTATGTGATGGCTTTCAATTTTTGTTTATTCATCGTCGTTTACCCTCCGCATTGTTTACTAAATCTCTGCTAATCTCTTTCAAAGAATTCTGACACTTTTTTTTTGAGTTTTCTCCACCTTGAGCTGTGGTAGATTCTGTGGTTTTTATGCTTGCTAAATCACTTCAATCTTCTTTGCTAACTAGATAAGCTCACACAACTTACAAACTCACCCCTCACCCAAAGCTTGCGGAAATTGATGATGAAAGTTTTGCTTTCTTCTTTTATCCATATCACAATTACTGTACACAATAGTCTGCAGTGTTGCCTTAATATATACACTAGTATCGCCGGAAAGAAGCTTTAGGGCCGCCCCAGCCCTTCGCTCTGTGTGTGTTTCAATTAATTTGAATACCGTAATTCGCCCTAAATCAACAAGACTCGTTCGTTTGTAATTTACACTGTCGCTTCTTCGGCTGTTTCATCAAGGAACCCATTTTCGGTGGGTTCAAATCGGTTTAATTATATGGCAGACAATTGCTCCACATCTGTGGTTGAGTGCAAGCGCCCGTCGTAATTTGTGATGAACTTGCTGTCATTACTCGTATTTACATAATAATCGTTCTGGAAGCTTCCGCAGCACAACAGCTTCGGCCACTTGCGCTTTAGCAGAATTCTTTTGAAAGCTTTGCGGAACTCTGTGTTGAAAATGCTGTAGATGATTGGATTGAAAGCCGAGTTTGAATAGCCGAGCCACGAGAGAATCTTGAATGTGGTTTCGCCGATGCACGTTTTACAGAAGGCCGCTACGATGTTGACACAGAAAAAGGGCATCCAGCAAACTGAGGGTGTGAGAAAATAAGCCAGTCTCATTAAAGGGTCTTTTCATTCAATGTTTGCATTGCCGGTCGACGTTAGTCACGATTCGTGACGGCAATAAATGTAATCAAAAAGCGTTTCTGTCTAATCTCAGCCAATAAATCAGCAGACTTAATAAACTTTAGCTCTTAATCATGCCCCAAAACAAGCAAAGCTCGGGAAAATATTTCCTACTTTAAGTGTAATTGTCTGTCATCATTCGTCTTACCGAGAAACACGCCCATAATGACTCCCACTGTGACAGCCGCTTTTCGATCCGACGTATTGTAAGCTTGATGAGACGCTAATTGATGAGGCGAGCGTTTGATAAAGTTCTTCTTGCCGAAGCGCCTGCTTGGCTGCGGCGGAATGCGTAGCTGCGGATCATCATGGCCCGTCCTAGTCACCGCACGTATCGACCGAACATGCTTTTGAGCATAGCAGTATAATCTGTTCACAAAAGAAGCCATAAAAGGATTCCATTAGGCTGGGAGATGCTTAATCACACATTGAAATACAGAAATAAATCTCGGCAAGTGGAATCGAATTGCGACGATCCCATCGATTTTACCTGCAATAAATTCCGACTAAAACAATGCACGGAACATAGAAGCTGATACAGCTAGACACCAAAGCGTATGTCGGCGTTAAGTCCAACGCACACGTCGGATACTCTTTACCGTCTCTAATCTCAATGATTAATGGTTCATTGGGTCGGTGAAGCCCCAGCGAGATGGGCACGAAAGAGACGAAGGCAGCCAGTATCCAAATTGCCCCAATTGTCGCCACAGCAACGAAGCGTGTCACCCAGCGCGTGTACCTGCGGAAACGGAGATTCGTTAAGGAAAAAGAACAAACGACCGATGTGCTTTCGCTATATCGTTGATAGAGAGTGAATGGGGAGAATACTTTCATGCTCTTGTGAGCACCACAGGTTGTGCGGAAGAAAAAAGGGTTCAATTTATATGCTTTCAATCGAAAGCTTGGCCGTGCAAATGTACAATCACTTCAGAAGACATCTCTTTGAACAAAGTTGTTCTCTGTTAATTGACTTTAAGTTGGGGCATTATGATTGAATAACTCTGAAGGCAGGCCCAAACGTACTTTTTGTGTGACTTAGCACTTGATCCTGCATCCGTTGAGAAATTAAAGTGAAAATCGTGTTTGACAGGGAAACGGAAACGTCGCCCGCTAACCGGGCAACAGGGAGGGGATTTTGATAAACACCTCACAGTTATCTGTCAATTACCTCAGGGGATCTCTGATATGAATATACCGATCCAGCGATATGGCGCACAAGTTTAGAATTGATGATGTGCTGCACATAACGTCGAACGCTATCCATGTGTCACAGAATTCAGCGCTGAAACACCAATATCCTGTTGAGTGTCGAGCATCAACGGGTCGTCGGCGAGGCAAGAACAGTAGGAACGATGAATGAAAGACAATTGAAACTAATCACAAGTCGAGAATGGAATTTAAATGCACATTGCGTTCGTTTAAAATTGAATTGTTAGCGCGGCATTGTCCATGAGTGACATCAAGTGCAGATTGGACAGCTCTCGTTCACTAATGGACAATAAATCTGAATTCTAATCGACTCGGCTTGTGTTTAGGTCCCGGAAATTGCGCAGTTCAACCACAAAACTCACCTAAAATGTCATTTACACTGGCAAACGTCATCACGAGTAGTGAAACGAATAAGTCCGCGATGGCTAATGAGGCTAAAAATAGATTTCCAATCCGTCGGAGGCTTCGCTCCGTGTAGATCGCCACGCAAACGAGGATGTTGCCCGCGCAAGCAAGGAAGATGAGTGTTGCTAAAAACGATGCTACATCAAAATTCAAAGGAGAGAAAGGAATAAAATAAACGAAAAGCAGAACAAAGCGAACAATGAATATTTCATGATGTGGTGTGGGTGGATTTTGAAGGGATCGCAATAAAGCGAGAAATCATTGTGTTGTGCAGCAATTCTAAGCAAATAAACCAATTTACTTGGTCTTGATTCAGTGGAGACTTTGCGTGGGAAGAATCCAGCAGCTAAGACACGGGATGTTGCTACTGTAGCAGCTCGTAACTGTCAACAACTTTTGCGCGTCACGTAGAGCTCGAAAGACTCCTTGTGACTTGCTGTTTATTCATGGCAACCAGAGCCGTTTAAAAGGCTTTGAGGATTTTGAAGATTTGCTTTTCTGCTTTCGAATGATGATTGCGCTAACGAGAAGTTTAAACAAAAGCAGCTTGTAAGAAAGCAAAATCAACAGTCGTGTTAACAAACTTCAGAGTTTGAATGAGAAATGTTCCTAAGCTGGCAAAGCAGAACTGCGGCGCTTGAGGTTGGCCACACCGGAGTTTTCACATTCCTGCGAGAAATCTTACGAAAGCGATTTATAAAATTCCAGACTTTGCTTTTGACGCCAGTCATAGAAAGTTTTCGTCGAAAGCAGCTTGTTTTAGAGATGGAAAAGCTCATCGGAGCTTAAAAGCGCCGGAACTTCGACGTGATGGAAATTTTTAAACAATTGTGCTATTAGTTACGTCTGGGAATTCGCTTCAACTCGCTCCTGTCTCGTTAGCGCGGTTTCAGGGCTTTTGAGCTTGTTTACCTCGAATCCTGTTTCGTCAATCAAGTGTCAGATCGAGACTCACCAGTTAACAGCATCGTTATCCGCTCCGTTATGTTGGACGATGAAGTTTCCTTAGTGTAAAAGGTGTTGTTGAATGCCCCAGCGAAATTCTGCAACGAGTCGAGAAAATGTTAGCTGATGAGAGAAACGTGCTAGCAGAAAAATCGATTAATTGACTCATCAAACCGCGTCGGACGAGAACAAAAGTCTTAGAAGGCATAATCTTTCGCTTCCGAGCTTTTTGCTTTCGAGTGGTTGCTTTGAGTTATATGTAGCTTGAAGTTTCACTTGGCTTGAAGTTTTATTTTGCATGACATTTTGCTTTGCACGACTAAAAGTTATATGTGACGTGTCATGCTGTAAATGAACACATTCGAAAGTCAAATTATGAATAAATTTTGATTAGAGTGCAGGCAATTCATGAGAAGAATCTCAATTTTTGAAAATAACCAGCAAAAACGTCTGTTTCTCGAAAGTTCAACAAGCTTTTTCTACTTTTGAAGAGTCTATGCTTGATGAAGCAAACGGAAGCAAAACACACGTTCGCTTTAAAAGTTTTTTCCAACGAATTTTTTACGCATAAATGAAGCATAACATGGAAGCTTGACTTTAAAGTTCTTTCAGCAAAACTTGAAAGCTTAAATCGTAAGCACAAGCATTCAAATTTTGCTTACAGTTTTGCAACATAAACGAATGGTAGATATTTTCTCCAATGACTACTTCACACAAGACTGGATGCCAAAACTGAAAGCTTGAATCCTAAGTGAATGTAGTTATGAATGTTTTGATGTAATGCAATGTTTAATATGTTTTATAAATGAAAACTCAATGTTTCTAGGATTTAAATCGATTTAAGCTTTTGAATTTATTTTCCAGTCTTGTGTGGAGTAGTCACTTGAGATAATTTCCATCGCAATATCCATTATTTTATGCAACACTAGCAGCTATATCGAAAAACTCAAATCGTAACTTATAATTTCTACTGTGAAACTGAAGCCAGTCTTGAGACTTTCAATTTATCTTCTAGTCTTGCACAAAAGAGTCTTTTGCCGAGCATCAAAAAGTTTCTCCATTCAAGCACGAAACTTTTTGCGGTGTGAAGAAGGATTTGATCGCCCTAATGAATAATTATCGAGAAATGTGCAAATCTTTAACCAAATATTGGCCTTTCAGCCCAGCAAACTTCCCATCAGAGCAAATGTTTGCTTTGGTCTTTGCAAGTCTTGAAGCCTCTGATTCCATTGGATAATACCCGATCGATATCGAACGACAAAGTGGGAAAAGCTTGTAATCGTTCCTCGTAAATTTCATGATGATTTTATTGCAAGTTGCTTCCCCTCAGTTCGTTTTACGATGGCACAGTATGCTCCATTTGACATTACTTAGCGGGAGCTGTGAGCGGAGACGGTCACAGGCGGGGAATGTCTCAGGAATTCGAATTCGCGGAGACTTTAATTGCCGTAATGGGGGAAAAATGGAATTCTGACAACTTAGCACTTTTGACGTGGAAAAGATAAAGAGGAAGTAGCAGCTTTCTGTCATAAAAGTTTCAAGCTTACGAAGTAGCAAGAAGAAACGGTGCTGAGCGAGAGTCTCTCAATGGAGTCTCCACATGTGATGTGCTTTTACGAGCGCAATTTCGATCGTTATTTATGGCAAGTTTCGTTGTCTATTTTTCAAGAACCCTGTCATTTGAAGTTGAAATATTATTTTGCTTTATCAATATTGAATGTCCGTTCGTTTTCCGACTGTTGCTCGAAACTCTATTTTCAGATTCCTTTTCCGCATCCATTATGGATTAGTCCGGACGATATTTACAGCGCTCACATTGCCAAAGAATTTTTCGCTCTCGTTGGCCGTTGAAATCGATAAACGAAAAAGTGCGAAGGAGCAGAAATGTTCATTAGCGGCTGTCCATAAATTAAGGCTGCCGATTGATGGTGCCAATTTCAATTTATTCGTGACCCGAAAAGTTGTTTTCTCGTTTCTGTTGTTCTGATTGCTCTGAAATCACCTGCCGACAGCGTCTGCTAGAGGCAATGTATGTCGAAAACCTTTGTGGTCGTTTGTTTTTTGTGGAGCGAGCGTTGAACTATGAAATTTCGGTAAAGTTTATTGAACGTGGCTCGATTTCACAGGTTTCTAGCTAATGATTAATGCTCCCAATTGTTCCACAAGTAATTAAACCCAAAGTCGGTGGAAATAATTCTCTGATTCCTTTATTCTATTGAACTTTGAGTACATCGATGGTCAGACAGAAGCGGAATCGTCGTCTTCTTCGTCAGACAGGCCTTGCATGACATTCAACACGTTCGGGTGGAAAACGCGAGCGAAGCTGGTGAATTTGATTGAAGAATAGAGCTGGAAAGACTCGTACAGCGCTTCAAGTGCCTTGGGCGTGAATCTGAGCTCGGTGTCTAGCTGTTGCGAAATTTCCTCGATAATCGGTTGAATCATTCGACAGAAGTCCGCTCGAGAAATGTCCATCGGAGGAATTTCTTCGTTGTGACTGCTTTAATAAAAACAAATCTCAGGTCTTGACCCCGGCAACAAAAAGAATTTTCCAATCTTACCGGTCTTCGTTTTGTACATTGTCCATCGTGGCTTTTTTGAAGTTTGCAAAGATTTGATTTTGACTTTCTGATGT
>JPYR01000456.1:46368-63256 GCA_000775305.1 Belgica antarctica
GAGCAATTGAAATTTGCGACTTCTCCGTTATTGTCTTCTCGCCAAAACTTTGCCTTTAACTTTATAGCCTTTTTAATCCTCAATTTGTGCTAAACACTCCAAGCATAATCCTCGAATTATATTTCTCCACGAAATGCCTTTGCTTGCTTTCGTCTGCCAGCACGGAACATTGATAACTGAGTCAATTTTATTTTCTTTCCTTTCTAATCTTCCTTTTAACAGCGGCACACAAAAACTGCCAAAAAACGGTGCGAATCACTTTCGACGTACGTTACAATAGCTGACACAAAAGAAGCTTTCCAGGACCACACACAATCGAGACTGAATTCTCCCGCCTGATTCAGACCGAAAACAATAAAATGTTTCTTTGCTCTTTGAGCTTTCGTGTGTTGAGAGTTCTGAGACGCCCGAAATAATATTTGCGGGCACTTGTTCTTATTTTCGCGACACGACAGCCAGCAACACAACAAACAGAAAGAAGGAACCGTCTCGTCACAAACTGGAAAGGCTCAACTTGGATGCACCTTTCCAAGGCATTTTCCCCTTCTGTTGTGTAAAAACACGTCGCGCACTTGCGCAGTTGCTGTGACAACTTGTTGGAACCACAATCGCTGCGAAATCATCGCGAAACCCGACGTGCGATCACTTCCAACGAAGTTTTTTGCTGCAACAAGTTCAACTTCTCATATATTTTCCTTCTCATGAATCATCAGGCCTTTCATGGCGACTTCTTCCGCTCTTCTGCAATCAGCTTTTCATAAATTTTAATAATTCATCGCGTCTCAGAAAATTAGAGGATTAAAAAGGCAAATTTTTACGGATCTTGAGTTTAATTTTCATCCGCCGAACTCGAGAAGTCAACTCAAGAACGAATAAAAAGCAACCAACCTTTCAACTTTCTGCTTTCCTAACTTTTCTCCGCTTAATTTTTTTAAGACTCAAAAGTTATCGAACACGGTGTGGGTGAGGTGAAGTAATTAGAAATCAACTAAAGTGTTGTTGTTTCATGATAAACATTAAAGGATAAATTGATATTTCAGCCAAGAATACTAAAACTAGAAATTATTTCAGGTGATTAGGAACGGTTAATGATACAAAATATTTTTGTTTTGAGTAAAAATAAATAGTAGAACACAGCTTTGACATAAAATATGAAATTACAAATCTACAACTTATTTTGGGCCTGTTTCCAATAAAACAAAGTTATCCCAGGGCTCACTAATTATTTCAAAATCTCGGGGCGTAATAAAATGCGATCAATCAAAGTTGACCCAAAGCCTAGTTTAGTTTTGCTTGACTTATTTTGTTAAAGTAACGCTTTAAAGGCCAAAAGCTTATTCAAATTAGGTTTTTGAAATTAATAAGAACATCACTGCTTACCTTCCCCATCAACCATGAACTAAATATCGATTCGCCGAGGTTCTACAGAGAAACTCGCCAGCTTTCAAAGCTTGACGTGGTTAATGTTTTGATGAAAGTTAACAGAATTAAAATTTACCATACACGCGGTCGAGGGAAGCTTTTGCAACAGACACAGCTTGCAGATCCTAATCAAGTTTATATCTGGGCTCGAGAAATTTGGTTCCGTGCGTTCGTGCATTTTTACCAGAGGTAGATTCGCCTGGGCGGGATCCGGAGTCGAGTCATAAATAACTTTCAAAAGAAATGAAAGCGCAAAGAAGACTTTTTGACAATTAAGGATGTTCTTAGGTACGGTTCGTTTAGGTTTCTTCTTCTTCACCGTACACAAATTATATTCGGTTGCGTTTGCAATTATCTCTTCCCTTCTTAGTCTCGTTTGGGAGAGTTTGTTAGGCGTATGATTTACCCAAGTAAATCTTCTTTGTGCTGCAAAGGGGAAAATAAACGAGAAAGCGCAAAATTACGTCTAGTGGGTTGTCGTGACAGCAGCGGCGGGAAATAATTAAATGTGACACCATCTGCGAATCAGTTTATGTTCTTGTCACAGCTCGCCAGAATCCGATGATAACAAATGGGCCAGCTTATTTTGCACTTTGCAGCATTAAATCTTCCCTTTTAATTGGAGTTTCGTTCCATAAAAAATTCATTAGATACGCTTTTTGTGGTGACTCAAGGGAAGACGTTGCTTTTTTCTCTAATTAAACCCGGTCAGAGGCCTTTCTATAAATTAATGCGCGGTCTAATTAGCATTCAAAGGATTGCAGTGGTACGTGAGTCAGGTCATCTTTTATATTAATAGTGACAGCTACATTTTGTCATGCTTATGTCGCGGCAAGGTGGCGGAACATGTGCTCTGCTGTCATGCTTTGAATGTATTCTCGCTTTGAACATTCTTTCCTTTAGACGCCTTCGTTGATGAGATGTGCTTTAAAAAACGTCAAGTTAGAGACATGATTTCCCCCAATTTTCCAGCTCGATTCCTGCTGTTTAGCTGCTCTCCACGTGTTCAAGTGTTATCTCGCATACCAAAGCATTTCCCAAAGCATTTCCCCTTCTGGTCAGAAGACTTTTATTCTGCTGTTCTGTACACGGCTCAAGAAAGCGTTCAAGTTTATGTCATGGCTAGAGCATTGCAATCGTTTCTTATTATTTCCCAGAAGAAAAATTCGGTCCGTGAGAAGCTCAGGCTGCCAGCAGCACGAACAACATGAAAATTGAAAACTTCTGGATCGGATTGTTTCAATTTGTTTCATCGAAAAATTTTGTTTTACTTTAATAACATGTTTTCGAGTGTAAACGGCATGGAAACATGTTGCTTCCGCTGCATCAACAATTTGGAAACTGAAATTTTGAACTATGTTTTTTTGACTAAGTAGCATTAAGAGTTCCGATACGTTTTGAATGCTTTAAAGTTAACTTTGATGTCTGAAGACACCACTAATTTTTTTCACGCAGCGCTGTAAAAAGCAAAAAATACTTCAAAATGTTCCTTTATTTTTAAGACTGTTCAAGGTTATATAAACATTTTACGTGTGTCAAAAATTCAAAGCTTTCATTCAAGCATCAACGTCAAAAAGAAATCTGAAACAAGAACGCTAAAAGCGAGATCGATATGCGAGTGTGTCTGCAACAAGCGGAAGGAATGAAACACGGGATTATATTTTATACATAAATATATTTTTACTTTGTTTTTTATTCATTATATTGATTTAAAGTTTTTTCATTCATAATTCAGTTTCATCATTTCACTTTTAATTAATTATACGAATATTCAAAAAGTTTTCACATTTTTTTCATCATTTTTTTTGGATTTTCTCATCCATTTTTTACTTCTGAATTATTGATAAAGTTTAATGCGGTTTAGTCGATAATAATGATTTCTTTTTTTTTGTCTCTCGCCCGCATGTGAAGACAGGGCTTTGTCATAAAATATATTTAGTTATACAATTTGCCTTAAAAAAATCCTCGTTTTGGACAATTATTCAATTGAATCTTATACCGCTCAATGATACAATCTTCACCTTTTAATAATTACTTTTGATTATTTTACTTAGTCTAGAAATATATTGAATCATTTTAAGAATATAAAGATTTTATCCCATTCTCTTCATCATTAATTAGTGTTTTATTTACTTCATTGTATTTCATTTCCCGTTCATTAGGAGCGCGTTTATCATTCGATTTTGTTTTCATTTTCTTTCACAATGTTGCTCGTTCATAAAATCTATACAAAAAAATGAAAACGGTTTGTATAATGCACACACAGGGTGAATATCAATAACATCGACTGAAAGAACATTATCAGGAGGGAAAATCCGTTCCAGTTAATCTTATTCAACATCGACCTGCATTTTTGAACCAAAAATAAATTTTATAACGAAGGGAAAGCTGTTCATAAAAGTTTTAAAATTCATGTTTTCAATTAAAAGCTTTTTGCTGTGGCAATTTTTTGCAGCAGGTTTCATGTTCCAACCACATTCAGTTAATACGACTTTGGACGAAAGGGATTTCGTGTAGCTTTTCAATTTTTAAATTCCATTCAGTTGCAGCTTTCATAGGTTTTCTGGTTGGGGGCCATGAAACATGCTTTTTTGAACTTCAATTTGAAGTTCGGCCGAACGAACTGATTCATAAAACTTTCATGTAAGGAACCGAGAGAGAAATGAAAATTTTCCTATTCTTAACATTGCCGACAGCTTAAAATTTAATTTGTGCAAATGCATTAGAGAGATTGTCGGATAAAAAGAACAACTTTTTCATTTAACTACGGCAATAGCACAAAGAAATTTCCCCTGTAATGTCGTTTACTCGAATTTGTCTTATTAAAATGCAAAGAGCTTTTCCGAGCTTTTTTTCTTCTGATCGTTTTGATGAATTTTTTATTATAATTTATTAAATCCTAACAGCTTCCAACCGTCGAGGAATCGTTCATAAACAATGTAACCGAATAGTGACTCTGATTCCCAACCTTCAAGGATCCCTGTGTTTGCTACGAACTTCGCGAACGATTCCCAATGCAATCTCCGAAGTCAAACAAGCGTGAAATCAAAGGGCATTGTTGCAAGGCGGCCAGAAAACGAAAAAAAATATATTCTCGATTTAAAATTGCATCGGAACCAGTTGGTAGCTAAAGCTTCTTTTGTCTGTTTCATCCACTTTCCTTTAATATTGCACGACAATTTCGTTCTGCATCGTTCTTCAATCGCATCGAATAACTTTCTGCGAATTTTCTCTAATTCAAAATAATTGCAAGACAAACAAAAATCGGTTACCACGATCCATTCGTATTCTAGAGATGAAACTTTAGAGAAAGCTGCTTACGAAACGGGTTCAGCGAAAAAAAGATGAATTGAAAGAATCACTTATTGCCACTTCCTGGCGAGGACTCCTCTAGTTTGTTACACTTTGAGAATAATTAACAATCTTTGCTTACTGCTTGCACATTTAAATGAAGTGGGAGAAATAAAACATCAATTAACCGCTCTTCTGAACTTTTTTTTGTTGCTAATTATGCAAGTCAAACTTAAAGTTTCTTTCTCTTAACTCGTTTTCGTATTCAATTAGCACCCACAACTAGAAACACTGCATCCGAAAAAAGTTCGCCTAATAAATCATGATTTTCGCTATTCCGTTTTGCTTTTCTTCTTATTACTCTTAAAAGATATCGTCAAGTAACAATAAACAGTAATAATGTTGATAATAGACCTAGCTAATCGAAAAGTTCCTTCGTCCGGATCGAAGATTGGCTTCCAGCCCGTCGAGCAGACTCGAGAGAGAGAGTTGGGCAGGAAAAACCTTTTAATTAATTATCGCAAGACAAGAAGAATGCTTGTTGTGTGGTTCAATGTGTTGTTTCTTAAAAAAGTATCCCTTCGTCCCCTTATCAATAATCATTGTTGATGTTTTTGTTGCTTTTTGTATAAAAAAATATTTTTCCTCTTAAGACGAATTTCTCTCTTTTCTTAGAAATGTGGCATAAGAACGTAATAAAAGCATATTATTTTATCTGTGCAGTGTTTTTCAAAGACGGATAAGGAAGAATTTTTCTGTTTTGTCATTTTGGAATTGTAAAAGGTGTGTTTGCTCGCGCTTATCGCATCGTTCACTTCATCATTGTGTTTATGGCAGACAATTTGATAATAAATTTTTGTTTCTTATTTTTCTTATTGAAAGAAGGGAGAATCGAAAACAGCGACGCTGTCGTCATTAAGACTGAGGAGCTTTGTCTATGTCGATGACAGAAAAAAAGCTCAACTTCTCGCTCTTACCGACAAAGTCGACCGCTTCTATCTTTAAATTACATAAATAGACGAAAAACATTTTCTTTAACATTAATAAAACATCGAGAGCGTGTTTTTCACTTCATCTTTTTGCGTTTTTCTTAATGCCGAACAAATCGAGGCTTAGGTGTGAGTCTTCATGACGAAGGATGGATTCAAGTGACTGGGGAAGAAAAAGAGGCTAAACAAAAGCAACGTAAGGCGGTATAGAGACGGTGATAAAAGCTACAGCTTAATACTTGCTCATTAAATGCAATATTTTTTATGGTTAATCAAAAGCTACATAAATATTTTTTCCCTTCTAGTTAAAGCAAAGTAAAACCATTGGAATGTTCAATTATAAACCGCTTTGTATGCTAAGAATTTATTGCGTGTGGGTAAATGACATTTCTTCGTTCGGAATTTTATTTGCACAAGTATTTCTTTCAATTAAGTTTTCTTCTTTGTTATTTGCATGTGTGGATAGATCTGCTTCAGGTAACGATTTTTCTCCCGTGGTTTCTTATAAAATTGCGTAGATTTGGAGAACCTTAAAGTATTCGAGTGGAAAATTGGGTGAAAAGCGCCGCTCTAGGCTATTGAAGCAGAAGCAGCAGCTTTCGCACCCTCCAAGTCACTCGTTTGCGATACAGTCTATTGATACAATGAAGCAGTATAATCGGCCTTTGAGATTTGAATCTTTTGTGTGTGTTGGATGAGAATGAACGGAAGACACGAATATCTTGAAAAATCCTAAAAACTGCTTTTTCGAACGATTTCGTTAGATTTGAGCAAAGCCGAAAGTTTTGGAAGAGACTTCTCATCTGTTTGAATACTGACATTAACTACTTTTATGCGTTTATTCTTCTAAATGTTGTGTTTGATTTTGGGTTGCATGAGATGACCTCATGTTTAGTGGATTACTATGACTTTGTGGAATGTAATTGGACTGAACTTTCTTTTGCACAGAATTCTCTCACGTCTTCGAGTAAGAGAGATTGGAAAAGTTTTTCTTATTAATTACTATTTAAGTTTCTTCATTGTGTGAACATGGAAAGATTTTTTCTGGTGTGACAACTAAAAACTTCTATCATTCGAAAGAAGCGAGAAAAAATGTAACAAAAATCGGTTAAGGAGAAAACAATGAAAGTTTTAGTGAACTTTAGCCTAGTTATGAAACAGAACATTGATTTAATGACAAATTGAAAGTTGAGAAATTAGAGAACAAGACAGTTGGTGTGTGTGACATTGACCTGCATTAGTTATTGGCTTCTGCAGGCTGGTGCTGCGGTACATACATGATTGTGACTTAAAAAAACATTTCTCAATCTTTATGCCATAAGAAAGTGGAGAATGCACCCGACAACGACTGAGAAGAACATAAAGCCAAGCCAAATGATGATGCTCTCTTCGGTCACCGACCAGTTTTTACGGTTGGAGAAGAACTCACGGATCGTGAGAAACTTAAGGAACTGACTTTGATTTGCAACTTCTACTCTCGTTGAGAACTCGTCGTTGGTAGCGTCGACGGTTGGCTCGACCAACTGCTGTGGTTGGTGTTGACTCTTTCGACTGCTGACGGTCACTTGTGACGACGCTTTCACGGAAGCCTTTGCCCCCTTGCGGGACGAACTCGCCGATTGACTTGCCGCCACCATTGCAGTGACGTGCTGCTCTGCAGCCTTCAGCAATTTGAAATGGAACGAGGGAGACTGTGCGCCTTGCACGTATTCGAACGTAACTGTGTCGTTCACCTGCTCTTTCTCTTCGTCGTCAGACTCATCGCTGCTTCTGTCGCCGTCAACTTCGTCAATATCATCGCGCGATGATGTTCTTGTTGAGGACGAGCAGAGAGACGTGGTGCGTTTGGATTTCATGACACGGACTGGCGTCACGCGGAAGATGTATTCGGTGTCATAGTCGATGCTTTCAAGGTTGAAACGTGTATCAGTCCCGCGGTAAATCTAAAATGACGAAGAAATTGATTAGAAAACACTCGACGACAAATAATTTCGTATTACCTCGTCAAACGAGAGACTTTTGCTGTTTCCGCCCGTCGTCAGCGCTTTTTGAAGGATGTACTCGATGGCATCGTTGAAGTGATTGTTTTTGCTGTGCTGCCACTCGACGGTGCATGATGGCTGCGATTCTAGCTGTGAGTCGTTCACGCTGCTTGCCGAGACGTTCTCGAAGCACCGAGTGATTTTCACCGTGTTTGGTTGAGCTGCTGTTGTCTTAAACAAATATTCGTCTGACCATGCACCGATGCCAGCGTGTTCCGTCTGGGCACAGATGCGGAATGCATAGATCGTCGACTCGTGCAACTTTTGTACTTTGATGGAATTTCTCGTGCCAGCATACACGTTGTAGAAGTCTTTTGATGAACTTTTGATCTTCATTTCCACCTCGAAGCGAGTGAAGTCAATCAGGTTGGCACTCTTGCTCGACACGGCGGCACTGTCGTTGCCCCACTTGAGCCTCAGCGAATTGTAGCCCTGCTGAATGCACTCGAGACGCGGTGCTTTCGGTGGCAGAGGTTTTGTGGTAAGTTTGTGTGATTGCGTAAAGGCACCAGCACCAATAGTATTCACAGCCTGTACTTTCACCTTATACACTTGTTCCGGGTTCAAATGTTCCAGGAAAAGATCCGTTCGATTCGACTCAGTCACTAGTTGACGGTCGCCGCATTCGAGCACATACTTGACGATCGCGTCGCCGTTAGATTCCGGTTCCTTCCAGAAGATGTGGGCTGAGCTTGAAGAGATGGCAAAGAGGTCAGGCAGAAGGGTGGGAACGCCCGGAACGGCTGCCGGTGTTCGTTGAGAAATGATCGCGGAGTTAGGACTTCGACCGGCTGCGTTGATTGCATGCAAACGGAAGTAGTAGGTGGTAAATGGCAGTAGATCTTTCAAGTCAGCGCTCATCTCGGGCCCGTGGTAGACCAGACTGAAGGTATCATCCTCTTGTTTCGCTGAACTCTCCAGCTTATAGTCTAAAATTGGTGATCCATTGCATTGCGGCTCTTGCCATTGCACAATTAAATTCGTCGCCGAACACACTTGAACTTCGGGCGCCGATGGTTTTGTAGGCGGCGCCGACCCAGCTCGGAATGAAAACTCTTCTGACCACTCTCCCGCACCAATTCGATTCACAGCACGAACACGCGTGACGTAGGACTCGCCGGGCAGCAGATCCTTCACCACACTATACAATTCCTTTCCATGGTACACGACAGCGCGTTGTTTCTTCTTCTCCGCGCCTTCATTAAGAACACCCTCCAGCTCAAGCTCATATTCGGTGACATGTGCGCCACCCTGATAGAGCGGCTTCTCCCACTGCAGCACTGCGGCGTAGGGGCCAGGAAGATTACTATAGTACGGCGTCTGCGGTGCATTTGGAACGATGGCTTCGGTTGTGACTGTGCAAGTGTCTGAGACCGGACTTAGTCCACCGGGACCTTCGCATAAAACACGTACTTGATAAGTCGTTCCCGGACTGAGACGATCACAGAGTGCTTCAGGCAGCAGTCCACTGTAAACCCGCTCGAATATCGCACCCGAGCTAATTTCGAGATGGTACAACTTGACGTCGGCACCGCCGCAGTCGTGCGGTGGATCCCATTTCACTTTGAAGTTGCAGGCGTGAATCTTTCCCTTCACGATGGGCTTCGTTGGTCTGCCAGGCTGGTCAGGGAGTGTTGCAATGGTGATTTCGTCGCTCCACGGCGATTGGCCCGAGTCGGTCTTTGAGCCCAATCGGAATTGATAAGCTGTTGCACGTTGAAGTCTTGTACATTCGTAGATAATGTCAGCCCCGTAGTATACATTCATGTAGCCCTGGGGGCCCTGGTTTGTCATTTGAAGCACAAAGTCACCGTCTTCGCGTCGTCGGTGCCACAAGAGCGTTATCGACGAAGTCGAGACGTTGTGCACTTTGGGTGGCAAGGGCTGAGGTGGTGGATAACCGTCGGTGATGTATGAGACCGACTCTGAGAATTCAGATCGTCCGCAATCGTTGGTCGCGGCTAATCGGAATGTGTACCAGGTGGCTGGCGTCAGTTTGGTCACGGTGTACTGCTTTCCCTTCGCCTTGCACACTTCAGTAAAGTCCCGATCACCGTCCGTACTCATCTCCAAAATGTATTGGGAGATGTGCATGCCGTTGTCATTGGGTGCATTCCAGCGCAGCTGGAGCGAGTTTTTGGTCTTGGCGAGGACTTTTGGTTGGCCAGGCGTGTCAGGTTCGCGGGCTGGTGTCTTGAACAAGACAGGATCGGTCGTCTCGCCCTGCACATCGTCGAGATGGGCTGCGAGACAGACGTGGTACTCTTGACCAGCACGAAGATCTTGAATGCGACACGAGAGGTTTGTGCCGCGGAAAATTGACTTGTACTTGCCGTCCTTTCCACGGTCGCCCAACAAAATTTCGTATCGAATGTCGTTGGTATTGAGATTGTTTAAGGCATTTTCGGTTGGTGCTGGTGGAACTTCCCAAGATATCAGTGCTGTGTGTGATTGAATTTCTTTCACCGTCGGCGGCTCAACCGATGACAAGTAGTTGATGATGTGATGGAAGTCGTCTTCCTCGTCTGGGACACTCGATGACTCTTCACCGTCGTCGCTCGTCCCCACTGACGATGCTCCACCGCCCGAGTTCGTTCCGTTTCGTTGTAAAGTCCTTCGTGCGACACTCGTTCCGTTGATATTGTCGTTTCTGTTGTTTCGCGACGCTTGGGAATGAACTTGATTGTTGGAGATGTTGTTACGCATCTCGAGCTTTCGCAGCATCTTGTTGTGCTGTCGCTGGGCCCGCTCATTGTTCTGATAATTGTTGTTGTTTGCTATCGAATGATTGTTGTTGTTGCTGGTATTATTCGGCGGCGACGGCGAGTGCGATATCTGCTGGGCTTGCTGATGAGTCATGGTCGGGTATAATTGGTTCGTTGAGCCCGGCGCTTGATTTGGATTCGCTGGCGGGTAGCCCGCAATTGGATTATAGTAATGTGGTGTTGATCCGTTGGCAGTAATCTAAAAGGATAGAACAAAACAAGTGTAAGTAATGTGTGACGTCAGATAACGAGACATTTGTGTTAATATTTCCAACACGAGAGTTTCTGTGTTTTCGGTAAATTGAATAACGTTTCTACGGAAGGCGATAAGATACGGCTCATTACTTGGAATTCGCTACAGCAAAGAAAAGGCGAGCAATAAATGTACGGTTTTTCCGGTAAATTAGTTGTTTTCGCCATACAGCAAATAAAAATAAAGATTTTTGGTCGTTCATTAGGAAAGTCAGGTTGCTGTTGCCTTCATTGCCCCGACAAAACGATAAGTGCTGCAAGTTTGGCCCACATTTCTCGATAAATTAACGAAGAAACTGCTTGCGCAAACAAAGTTAATTTCATTAGGTCTGAAAAGCTTTTTTCCATGAAGGCATCAAGCGAGAGAGATTTCCACTCGCAACTGTAACAGTTAATGGTTGATCCACTTTCGCAAAACAAGCGCAAAGCCAGACTAGGCTCAGCACAGTCTCATCAACATAAACGCAATAATGGCAGCGTAACGATTTTTTGCGGTCTGCACTCGCTCATGATCTGCCAGGGATTGATAACATGACAATTCACGGGGGCGAAGGGATGAGACGAGAAACCGAGAGAGAATTGAATTGAATTCCACCTGTGTCAATTTCCGATACCAACACCCTCTGAGAATAGCCAGAGTGGCATTCCAGTGACATTGTAGTTAGCTTCAAAGTCATTGCAAGCAAAAAGCAGAAAATTTTATCTTTTTATGACACTCAGAACGATTAACAACCGATTAACACTACCCTCGCTATCAACAGACGGTGCGGGTTATCCAATCAATCTTCTTCGTAATCTCAATTCTAATTTTGAAGCAACACCGCAAATACCTTTTCCTCAATTTTCAGGAGAGTTATTGTGATTATAAGCTTTGTGATGGTCGGATGATCGGAAGCGTTGCTGTTTGTATCGATTTGCTTGGTGTCAATCACCGTTGATGGATCGTCATCAATATAGTTGAAGCTGCTGCTGGTTGTGCTACTGGAGCTGTACCCGCTCGATTGTGTATACGTGGACACTTCACATTCGCGACTGTTCGATTCCATTCTTGCCGTCGTCGCCGCACGAGCAGAACCTTTGATTGTGTTGAAATGTTTTTTTCTTCGTACGCCTAATTAAAAACAACATTCGAGTGTTTTAAACTTTTCTCTCTGTGTCGTTTCCCTTATCACTTTTAAAACTGTTGTCGTTTGCAGTCGCCCCGACAGCTCGTTATCGCTTTGCTGCTGAAAGTTCACCAAAGTTATCGGGTGTATTTCCTTTCTCGCTGGGCCGAAAGCAGCTTCGACTGTCAAATTTTCCGTTTTTGTTCCACCGAATTAATTTGTTCACAAATTATTTCCACTTTAGGCGGGCAGAAATTTTTGCGGACGTGTCAGCCGAGTTTTTGTTCGCAAACTTTTTTTGATTATTAATCAGAAAAGCATTTTTCACAGCTATTTTGCGTTGGTTGTACAACTTGCCTCAAACCTGACAGACACGACTGGCTTTCTCAGTCGCAGTGACAGCGCGTTACTGATAGCTTGAAAGATTTTTTTTGTCTACCGCATAGTTTTTTTTCACGGCAATCAAAACAACTTTTTTCAAATGCAAAATCGTGGTAGGGAAAAAGCGAGTGGCCGCTTCAAAGCTTTTTTAAAAATTCGTGAGTTTATCGCTGGAAAGAAAATTATAGGTGTCGTAACATTCCACAGCGAAAAAAACATCACCGATGAGCTTTTCAGATTTTTTTCTGTTGTTGTTCTTGTTATTGTTGTAGCCGATGACTTCGGCAATAGCGAGTTTGAAAAACTGACACGAAAAAATAATGCCGTTCGCTTTGATGGAACTGATGATTGGAAGAATTAATCAAGAGAACTTTATATTGTTGTGACTTGATAACACCGCAAACGAAAACACAATAATTGAATTTTTTCAAATCAGAAATTGTGGTTTCTTCACTGCCACGATAGATAATCGTTGATTATTTTATAGCCTCCGCTTCTAGCACTGACTCTCGGAGTAAAAAACAACTGAATCTGATTTTTCATCACCCGATGAGCACGCGAGAGAGTTTTTTTTTCATTTAATTAAAGGCAGCTGGTGAATGTGCAGAGGAGAAATGTGGAAAATCTCATCAGATTTTGTCATGGACCGCGAACCACTCCGCCAAGAGGCAGCGGAAAAGAGAAATGCACAATTTAGTTACTTGCAAAAACCATGAAGGAGAAGCGATTGTTGTCAGGCTGACGGGCCATTGTGAGTTCTTACGATTAAATTTCGCCGTCTTTTGCTTTTTTGCCGTCTTGTCTTTCCTTTCGCTTCGACAAACGATTCAATTAATCAAACTCACTCTTCACTCGAGTAACATAATGGATTCATTGAGCGGCAATTGAAATGATCCGTGACAAGACTCTCGTGACACCTTCGTCTTGGGTTGTATCCAACCAGTAGTTGTGTTAAAATCGAGCAATGAACTCGATGGGTAGTAGATTATAAGGAAATCTTAATAGAAATGCATGAAGTGGGTGTTGAGATTGTTTTTCTGGGTTGGATGACTTATTAAGACGATAATAGAACAGTAATAATTGTACCGACATCGAACGAACACTTGAAACCTGATGAAAATTGTCGCAGGCCGAGACAGCGATTTCAGCGCACTCTACATGTCAGTTGATTGTTTTGCCCAACGTTAACTCTGATATTCGCTACGCCAGATATTTCCGCTAATCGTGAAATCTCCGATCTAACTCTGAGTCGTTCGTATCTGGCACCACTTCATTCGGAATTAATATTTTCACGCGATTTAACATTCCACAGCGTTCGCAGTTCCCTCGAAAATCTGCAGTACGTTCTAATGCCCTTGTTCATGCAAGCCAATTATCATAAATCATTTCACAGTGAAAAAGCTCCTGGCGTGGTGTTTGAAGCTAAACGATCACCTGTTGAATGTGCGTGGCTTGGGGGGATGAGATTAGCGAATGAGAAAACAAATTTATACGCTGCGGTAACGCTCGCGGTATTCACTGGGCGCTTTATCATCATTTTACATCTTAACAACATAACACAACAATAGAAAATAATAAGCTTGGCTTGCGAGCGATGCCCTGCGCAGAGAGAAAAGGAAGAAGAAAGATTAAAAAGCTTGCACTTATGTGCCGCAAACACACAAAAAAGTGCATTGAAAATTATGCATTTTCTGTTCGCTGGAACACCGACTCAATTAAAATACTTCCTTGCTAAATTACAATCTTGATGGGGCAAAAAGCAAAACCGAAAAGAAAGTTTGCATTTTGCCGGATTAAAAGCGCATTCGAAATCGGAGATAATCTCGATAGGAAAAGCGAGAAAAAGACAGAAAATCTAGTGCTCCACTGTGCGCTGGTGTGCGTTCATCGGAAATGTTGACGGCGTTCAATGAATGGGAATGGAATGCAAAGGAAAAGCAGTTCAAGTTGGGATGAATGTAGTTCATTGTGAGAGTGAGCTTTTAATCTGTTTTTTTTTCGACACGACTTCTACACGTTGCTTGTTGGCATGGCGCGATCGAACAATATCATGTTGATCCTTGAATTAGTAAGGATAGTCCTGCTATGACGTCACGGCAAGTTCTCATGTTTAGGTTGATGAACAGATTTATAAGAAGCGATTGCAGCGAATTTCGTTTCTCCATTACTCCGCTTGATGTAAATGCCACACAGTTTGTTGCACGAAGTGAGGCAGAGTAAAACGAGAGATACAACATGATCCACAGCGTGATTGATTATGGTTGAATTATTTCGGCGATAAAACTATTATTACCGAAGAATGGAAATTGAAAATTTTGGTTGTCGGCGAAAGCGAGCGAAGGAAAAAGAAAGAAAGACATTCTCGACTCGGGCGCTTGGATTTATTCGACTCGGGCGTTCAAAAATTCTTGTTTTGTTTTCAATATTTCGGAGAAATCTTTCAACGGCCAAAGATTAAAGCGCGAAACACAACCGCGGCCGGAGCATACATAACAACCGTACGTTGTTTCTTCTTATTCAAGAGAGAAAATTTCTTCCATTTACGGTACTTGGCGTTATTACTGTACATTCGATATTTATGCTACGCTTGATGCCTGTTATGTTTCGCTGAGATTTTTTTCCTTCTCTTCGATGACTCGAAAGTCGGGTTTCAAGGCTTCTTTTAAAAAACAAAACCCAGAATCGAGGGCGAAAATAAAACAAAGAAATTGGAAATGAAGAAATGAGTTTTAACCGAAAGCTCTTGTGAATGTTAATTACGAAGGGAATAAATCGAGTTGGCATCGAAATTAAAGGGAAAATAAATCTTTTAAAGCTTTACTGAACGAAACTTTCAAATTCCAACATCGAAAGTCGTCAAACTTTCCCTTCCCGAAACTTTTTAATCCACAATCGCCCCTCATCGTCCACATTAGGAACGAGAGAACGCGTTGGCTGTGATTGCAGTTACACAACGAAAGCTTCAATTGAGAGGTTATTAGCCTTTTTACAAGTGCCAGTCAGTGTTGGCGGAATTACAAACCGGCTTTTCTGTGTTTTTCTCGCAGTGTGTCAATTGAAATCTCCAACGTTTGTCTAACAAACCATTTGGTCCGAGCGAAGAAGATATTTTCGGACGCGTTTTGAATGCCAAGCGGCGATAAATCATGATTTTGCTTAAAATGTCTGCCAACTAGAAATCATCGTCAATGTCGATGAATGAGGGACAGCGAACTGTTGATTGTGTCATATTTTAAACGGCCGGCTAAGAATCTGCATTTTATGAATCACTCATTCATTGATTTATTATTATGGAGGTGTTTGATTTGGTTCTAGTGACCGGAATATCAATTTGTTTGTCGTCTACGATGCGAGATAATAGCAATTGCTGTTCCGCCTCGGGCGAGTGGGGTCGAGTCTTATTAGTACGCCAACCAGTCAATGGCTGCCAGCAATTAATTAATTTTTCATAAATTGGCAACGACGACAGTCAGTTGCAGTGCCCACGCATACAATTGCGGCGCTGTCGCATTCACTGCATACGGAAAGTTCAATCAGACAACGAACGATTAGTTGAATCAGCGAGTAATGAAGCCGGATGCGAAGGCGCAAGACTCCGACATCGAGCATAAGCCCAAAACGTACCACTGTTAAATATCAAATTATGCCGATTTTGCAACGCCTTGTGCGCAGCCAAACTGAATGCCTTGCAGTGACACATCATGTCAGTGATTGACGTCATTCAGCAGCTTTTTATTTGCGCAAAAATGTTCAGGTAAAGTTAGTCATCACAAAAGTCAACCCAACATTCCTGTTGCCGGTTAATGACATACAAGTTTCCTCACTTTCAGTCTCCTTTTGTGCTCTAGATTGTCATTACTCATTCGCTTCTTTCACAGCTCCGTATTTTTGCAGAGTGGACATTAGCTTTTTGTACATGACAACCGTGATTATAGTTTCGCAGAACATTTGAATGTCAAAGTTGGGAGAAGGCTGTGTTGATTGAGCGTTTCGTTGGCCTTAGCGACAGTACCGAAAATTGCGAGATTGAAAAAGATGAGCCAAAGACGTGACTGGCAGACCGGCGATAAAACGAACATAGGCACGTCATGCCCGTCTCTCAAGATTTGACCGACTCATTGCAGTGAGATCTAGTTCAAAAGAGATTCCAAAGCTTAAAAGTCTGCCAATTAAAGCTGCTCAAATGAAATCAATTATTGGAAATGTTCACCAGACCGGCGCGAATTTATTTTCGTAAACTTCACTCATCACTTTGAGGCTTGCGGAGATTTCAAGTGTGCAAATGGAAACCGGGGAAAATTCTTTTGCTATGTGGAGTGATGCATCAACAGGCACGCACACCAGCCTTGGCGCACAATCTTCTATTTACAGAGAGCGACAACAAAAACGAAACGAGTGAGATAAAGTCGGGAACAATTACACAATATTTAATGTAAATGAGGAAGTTGGGTCCACTTCCTTGTATACAATTTCTTCATTTCTATCGTTCGTTTGCTTTGCAAGATCTGGTCTTTGATTCTAGAAGACGAAGACGGTCGTTGGATGCTTCAAGTCAACCTCTTTTCACAATCTCGTCAGTCCCATCGGTTGATAAGTTGATAAGTGAGCCATCGTGGCGCCCCCCAAACAACAAGAGATAC
>JPYR01000458.1:8084-20701 GCA_000775305.1 Belgica antarctica
CTAAAGTCTAAAGTTGAAGTTTTTCAAAACCCTAAAGCTAAAGCTGGTCCTTGATAAAACTCTAAAGCTAAAGCTATAGCTGGTCCTTAAAAAAAGTCTAAAGCTAAAGCTAAAGCTATAGATGGAAAACGCCAAAAATACCCAAAGTCTAAAGTCTAAAGCTAAAGTCTAAAGCTAGCTGGAACTAGCGGTGGCAAATTTTACTTTTAATTCGAGCTCCAGTCTGACTGCTTGACTTCTGCACTACTGAATTTTAAGATCCGAAAAAGATTTTTGTAGGGAAAAAATTGTTAACTTTAGGGTTTGCTTTAGAGTTTTTTCGGACAAACTCTAAAGCTAAAGTCTAAAGTTGAGTTTTTCAAAACTCTAAAGCTAAAGCTAAAGCTGGTCCTTGAAAAAAGTCTAAAGCTAAGCTATAGCTGGAAAACGCCAAAAAATACCTAAAGTCTAAAGTCTAAAGCTAAAGTCTAAAGTCTAAATTCAACCTCTGGTATAAAATAATTAAATTAATCAGTTTAGTAGTTTTTGAGAACAATGACTCTAATATTGTCTCAAAAAAGCTGATGAAAACTGAAAAACAAAAACTTGACGCTGGCTGGCTGGCCACTTTCAACGTTGACACAGCCGCTATATGTGGTTTTAGACTTTTCTTCTTGAATAAAATCAGCAAAAAAATTATCAAGAACTCGATCGACAAAATATTTAAAATAAATCTGTATTAAAAGTTTGCTTTCAGTGAAAAAGACCATCGACTTTCGCACTTTCGACTTCATTCAGCACTTCGAAAATGTTTCCTTTGATGTTCTGAACTGCTTTCATGAAACAACCCTGAGTGATTCCGTTTTGAATGTTGGCGTAAACGATGCTGGTGCCGGCTTTGACGATTTGATTTTAGATTTTCTAATGGTCTTCACTGATTGCAATAATTGTGCTGTTTGGATACTTGATTTTTAGCTTAGCACTTTCTGAAACAGTCGATATTTTGCGTCGGCATCATCAGTCAGTCAGAGTGCAACTCAATGGGAAGAAGACTAAAATAGCAGAATGAAAATAAAATACTTTATTGTTTCAATCAATTTTTATTTCATATTTTTCATTTTATAAGGTGACTTTTGATAAATTTTTTGTTTTTTTTTTTCTTTCAGTTTAATTATTGAAACTTGTAATGCAATTTGCACAATTTCTTCATAATTATCATGGTTGTAAAAAACAGAAAAACTGGCGTTAATTAGTATATTCATTAAAAAATCAGGGATTTGGGGTCGGAATTGAAGACTTCTTCAAGGTTGAGATTTGGAACTTATGTTTTAACTTTAGCTGCGTTAAGTTTCGTTAATAAATTTTTCTATTTTGATGATATCTTAAATGCCTGTTAATTTAAATTTCTTCTCGTTAAACCGTGTTAGCGTGCGTGTGAAGTCTAAATCAATTTATAGTGGCACAAAAACACCTTCTTGCAAATCTGCTTTCAGTTGTATCATTAAATTTGTAATTAAAATGATGAAACGCAATAAATAAAAGACAGTAAACTTTTCCAATAGAACTGCGCAATAATTACAACTTCACCGGTATAAATCGTCTTTAAAAATATTTCCTAAAAATTAAATTGCTTGCCGTTTACATCGCATCGACTTCTCCATGCAACTTCATCAGTTTGTCAACTAAAAGTCTACCAGTCCTTAAAAATGCAAAACTAAGTATCATCATCTGCATCATCCATCATAATGGGGATTAACTAAACCAGCAACCGAAGCGCTGTTGATCACTAAAACGATGATTAACCAACTTTCTTGCTCTAATTTTACTTTAAAATTTGTTTATGAAGGATTGCGCAATGGAGAAAAGTAGTCTAGGGTTTGATTGAGGGGTTTAGCGCATTTTGAATACTTTGAAATAATTTGCAAGGCGCTTATATTTTGATTTCTACAAAAGATGAAAGTTTCAAGATAAAATTAAGTCATTTTGCGTTTCAGTTTCACGTTTAGGGAATGCTCAACACTAGCAGAATCGAAAGAAAATCGTTCAAATAAGTTAAGGAATTCTTTAAGTCGATATTAATTGTTCTTTGAAAATGGATCTTTCTATGCAACAACATATCTTAGGGATTAGTTTCATAATCGCATGCGGTTTCAAGAAGTTCAACACCATCTTTTAATAGCCACAGTTCAGTCGTTTCTAGTTCGAATTTAGTTTTTAGAAGACCAGAAAATTGAAACACCATGGAGAGTGAAACACTTTAAGACTTTTCTTTGTACTGTTCACATTACATCTTTTTCATGCATTGAACACGGCCTTTTATGAAAATTGGATCAATTTAACTTGGAACAGTTGAAAATCGACACCGTCTTATAAATTGTAATGATTTTGGCTAGCAGAAAATAGTGTTCAACTCTAGAATATAGAAAATCTTGAGAGCAGACCAGGGAGTTGATTCAAAAAGTCGATACAATTAGGACAAGTTTCACCCCCAACCAATCGATTTTCATTATTCTTATGTTGTTTGGGATTATTTGTCTGTTTGTTGTTTCGATTTTGATTAGAGTATGCAATATTTCATTATCTAGATTTTGTTTTTGTGTCTATTTGATTCAGAGTAAAAAAGAAACTTTCAGAAATGAGGTTAATGAATGAAACTTTCTCTACTTTAGCATGCTTTAGCCTAAGATTTGCTTTCACTAACGAGTTGTTGCGTATCGAAGGGGACTTTAGAATTCGTGAGATGCAAGTTGGGTGTGTGTGAATGCAGGGTGGATTAGAAAACTTGGTGTGAATGTTCGTTATCGTTAGTAATTTACACAATGCGAATGATTTGAAGACCATGTTAAGTGAAAAATGTTTCATGTTTACGATGAGAACAACGAAAAAAAAGTTTTTTAAGAAAAAAAAAACCGCTGCGTGGGTGAAGCCGTTTTCTTGTCTGCGTTCGCCCACTTGTCGATCCTTCATGATTTATTTACAGTCGTTCATCACAACCCGAGCTCCAAGCCTTGTCAGCTTTTCCTTTTTTCTATCAGATAATCGCAAACAATAAATTTCGTGAATTTGTCCCCACGACAATAATTTTAATTCATTTAATGTAGATATCAACATTCATAGTATGTATGAGAGTTTTTCATTTCTCTAATCTTCTTGCGCGGAAAAGTTTTTAGTAATGATAATGTTAATTGATTACTAAAAGTTTCTTGCAAGTTTCTCCAGCTTGTGTAAAGCTTTTCCTTCACGTCATGCGTCACATCTTGTCAGTTTTATTTACAGTCAACCTCATCTCATTGTTCACGGAGTCGAAGCCATCGTAGACAAGCCGTGAAACATATTAAAATTTTAGTTTATGAAATTTAAAAAGAAAACTGAGAATTTTGAAAGAGAATTGTCTTTGATTTTTGAATTTTCTTCGCTTTTCCTACTTCAAGGCTTGTTTATGATGGCCTTGGACACTTAGGAACCTTTCTGATGTCAGCCAAAAAGCTCTCTTGACAATAATTACTTTCAACTTCGTGCATAATTGATCAAATTTTATGATTTTTTAGTCATAAACAAACATTAGATTAGGATCTGCTTGAGTTAATCAAATCAGAGTGGAAATGGAAAGTTTTTTTGCTTCCAACTCCGGACTTTACACACAGATTTAAAGTTACTTCCTTTTTGATTTTTTTTTCCATTTTCTTCTTCTTATGTTAGTAAAAATGTAAAATCACTAAATGCACAACATTTTGTCTCATTTATGTTGCAGTATTTTATCTTCGATTGAGATAAAATTTGCACGGTTCATGCGTTCGTGCAATTTTCACGGTTTCTATCCACTTATAAAGGTCCATTTCCCTGCATCTGTTGTTGGTACCGCTGTCTATCCTCGCCCTGAAAGCCAAACTCGTTAAAAATGGTAATTTTTTGTCGTTTAACAAACTCACCCTCTGGTTCATTGATCCACTCGAGTTTCCAGCAGAATTGTTTGCATGACCGGCTGGCTGACGTTTCATCGTGCTGTCTTCGTACCGCGTTCCACTCTGCGATGCCATTGGACGGTTAAGAGTGCTGGTTGCATTGTT
Source organism: Belgica antarctica (assembly GCA_000775305.1). Classification (NCBI taxonomy): domain Eukaryota; kingdom Metazoa; phylum Arthropoda; class Insecta; order Diptera; family Chironomidae; genus Belgica; species Belgica antarctica. The sequence goes on from JPYR01000458.1 coordinate 12,131, forward strand.
GGGAGAATTTGGCGCAGCATTTCGAGCGGCGATTGTCTTCGTCACGAAGTCCTGCTCCTTCCAACCGTGCTTCTTGTAGACGTCGCGCAACTCTTGATGCTGATACATCGTGAACAGCACTTGACCGCCGAACTTGAGAACGCGCGGAGTGTACTTTTGTCTTTGTCGGGTGATTTGCATGAGCCGTTCAACGCCGCCGGCATCGAGTAGCGAGCGGGAGAACTCGGCGTTCTTCTTAATCACCTCGTTGAGAGTCGCTAGCACGGCTGCGATGGTGTCGTCCGACGTTCCTTGGTCGTGCTGTGCATTGCCCGACGGTAATTTTTGTACTAAATCGCGCATTGCGTACTTTCCGATCAGCTCCTTGTTGCGCTGGTCAATGGCAAGATTCCGGAGTGCCGTGGCAACTGCACACACGACTCGATCCACTTCCATCCTGAGAAGCTCGACGAGAATTGGTAAACCTTTGTCTTTTCTAACGGCCGCGCGGATCTCAATGCTGGGCTGCCAGTAGCAGGCGGCAAGATTTTGAAGGGCACCAGCGGCTGCCTCGAGAGTCTCGGGGTTGCTGCAGCTTTGGAGCAATGCCAGATACGACTGCACGACCTCGGGCTGCCAGAGAAGCTCGTAGCCTTTGGGCGGGTCGTTTCTTTGAAGGGAGTTGTGGCGAGATGAAAGCGAGTTTCCGCTCGAGCTTGCGCCGTTACTTTGTCCCGGAATGCCACCGTTGCTGCCGACCATGTTGACCGGTGCGTCTTTGCCATCGCCGTTGTTCTGTTGGTCTTTTTTCTTTTTACTCGCTCCAAAGCAGCCGAGATTTTCGCTTTTCGTCGTTGCTGACGAACGTGTTGGCTGTGGCAGTGGGTGTTTGTCGTAATTTGGATCCTCGACCTCTTGACAACGGTACGAGAGATTGCGCAATATACACACGCAGTTCTCGACAATTTTGTTTCCGATGTTCGTCTTCTCGATGGCCATCTTCACGACGTAAAGCAGCGCATCGACGAGTCCCTCGGCTTCGCGTAACTTTGTTCGAGCATATTCACCGGCAGAGCTCACGTTTCGCAAGATTCCGCTGGCGTTCCTAAAAACGGTGCTCCAGCAAGTGTCGCCGGGGTTGGCTGGATCCCAGCCTGAGTGTGGAATGATGATGTAAGTGACGATCACGCCGCAGCCGTCGTCAATAATTGACCGTTTCAAGTCTTCGCACGACGACATGTTCCAAATGACGCCGGTCACCAGCTCCTTGATGTCGCTTTCGGTCGACCTTCGCAGAAGGTTTATCAGGCATGGAATGCCGTTGGCGTTCTTTATTGCACGCTTATTTTCGTCGTTCTGTCGTCCGTAGGAGAGATTTCGCAACGCCCCGCTGGCATTTCGGTAAACATCTACGCTTTCGTGTCCTAGCAGCTTCACCAAGATCGGGATGCCGCCCAACGCTCGTGTCCGCTGCTTGTTGGGGTCGTCCATGTAGCACAAGTGCTGCAGATACGCCGCAGCGTTCGCTTTGATCACATTATTGGGATTGTTGAGGAAGCTGATGACTTCTGTGAGGTTCGGGTCGCGCCATCTCATTTGCGCCTGACCTTCGTCGCCGGGGGCGCCCAGTTGATGGTTGTGCATCGACAGGTTCGCCATGTGCTTCTGAAGCTCGTCGTCTTCGTCGTCAACGCCTGTTTCAGCAAAACCTCTTGTGTCGTAGGTGGCATTGCCAGCCCCGATTTGCTGAAGAGCGGCCACATTCGTACCGTAAGGAGAGGTCGAAACGTAACCGTAAACCAGCGCAGCGGGATCGTCGGCATAACCACGCTCTAAAGCAGCGCCCGGCGATGGCGTTATCCTATAATCGTCATACTGGGCTTGCAAGTAGGCCACTCCAGCGGTGCCCTGTGGGACTTGCTGGTGATGTACGCCGAGCTGAAGAGGTGAAGTCGATCCTGTGTGTTCGCTGGGCGACGGCGGCGTGCCTGAACGCTCGTTGAGCGTGAATTTACTTAAGTAACTTTGATTCGGGGCGCCACCTTCGACTCCGTTGCCGCCGGCGTAATTTGAGTTTGCGTATTGACCGGCGGTCGGGTACTGCTCGTAGTCCTGATAGTGTGGATGGTACTGAGCACCTGTGGCTGGGTCGTAGATGCCGTGTGCAGCGGCCGTCGCCGGGTCGATGTTGTAGTTCATGTACTGCGAGTGGGGCGGGTAAACGCCCATCACGTAGTCGACTGGCACCGGCTGACCATTTGGGCCTACCTGGAGCGGCATGGCCACGTAGTCCAAAGGCTCGTCGGCGGGCCCGAGATGTTTCACCTCGCGGACGACTTTCGTGACTGTCGTGACCTGCTGCGTTGTCTGCTGTTTATGCGTTCGTTGGGCGATTGCGTATGTATCTTCGCTGTGCATCGACATGTGTGATGAGTTGGGAGAGTGTTGACCATTACTGTGACTAAAACGAGAGAAAATTCGCTGTCAATGACCGCCGCGCGTCGAAAACTTGGGCTTGGACTCACTTGTAATGTTGCATCTCTGCCGGTTCCGTTTCTCGAAGAAAATTTCTGGAGCGGGTCCAAGGAAGCGCGGGAAGTGAGCGAGAAAGAAACAAAAATACAAATTTGCGGAAATTAAATTAAAATTCAATGTTTGCTAAAGACGAGACGGACGCTTCGATAAAAAGGAAAAAAACTTTGCCAGCCTTCACCCTCTCGTCCTAAATCTGCTTTTAGTTTTTTAATAAAGAATTCGTTCACAGCGTTCCACCCCAGATTGGCATTAAATCAACTCAGGGTTTCTTAATTTTCCCAAATAGTTTTCAAGAGAGTGGAACTGGAGACACAAGCTGGTGACGAACAATTCCAGAGTTCTTCGTCTTTGCTTGAAAAGTTGGTCGTAGCTCGTGTCTTCAGCTCCAGGCGAGGAATTCTTCGAGAAGGCGATCGAGTGTCCCGGTGTACTCACTTCTCCGTGAAACTGGTGTGTGTTATACTATGCTGTTGATGTTTCTCCACGCGACGCCTCACTAATCTAATGGCATAAAATCGTCCCGAGCGAGATAAATCCAGCAAATATTTTCGCAGCAGCAAATATGGAATGAAAATTGACGGAAAAGAAATATGAGAACAAGAAAATTCAATAAAAACAAGATTTTCAAACGATAAAATGTTCTACGAGATGAGTGGAATTACGGCGAAGGAGCATGGAAGAGATTCCGCACTTTCCATCTTCCTTTTGTATAACAGCCGAGGAAAGGAGAAAACTCCTTTCAAATTTAAAATGTATTCAACACTCGAGATTCGAACGAAAATGATGAAGTTTTTTTTTATTTGCGGAACGGTTCATGCGGGAACGGCGTCAGCGTTGATTCTGCGTAAGCTTGGATTGTGAAACAGAACAGATTTTTTTTTCTTGGAAGAATCTTCATCATCGCAATCGTGATGGGGATAAAAGAAAACCTTCATGGAAAAGCCTTGATTTATTTTCATTAACCAGCGTTCATGCTCAAGGATGAACTTTTTTTTAAGAAAATTGAGAAATTTGTAGGTTTTGAGACTGTTTATCGACAATTTGTTAGTTTAGTTGGAAGAAAACGTGTGAAAACCATCTTAATCAATCTCAAACACTTGCTGCAAGACAAGTAACTGAACTTGAATTTTTAAATCTGACGAGATTCCGAGACAAACTTCTTCACTTGTTATTGCAGATTCAAACAAAATATTTTCATTTAAGCGTGAATGCTGATGTGGAAAGCTAGAAGAACTCAACACAAATTGAATTATTCATGATTTCACGAGTTTTCCATGTTATTTAAAGACGAATGGGTACGAAACTTCTTGTTCAAGCCCAACGACAATTTTAAGAAGCCAAAGAACTTTATAAGTAAAATTACTGGAGCTTAAATGTTTGTTTGATTGATTGTTATGGCTTTCTTTGTTGTCTTTTCGACTTTTTATGCTCTCTAGATTATAAATTTTCCACTTAAAACATGAAATAAGCAAACTGATTTTATAATATCAAGGCTTGACATAGAAGCTTTTCTTCAAATCTCAACATTTGTCAATCACCTCCAGGATTTTCCACTGACGTCATCCACAACTGCAATCACACAGTTTTCAAATTATAAGAAAAACGTCATGCAACCTATAATGTTTTGCATAACAAAAGAAGAAAAGCAGTGAAGTGAGGTACACGCTTACGCTTTACCGGCACATCATGCAAGCGATAAGGCTCTGTTCATGCATAACAATCACAAAATGCGATAGAGCATGTACATAATCATAAAATGTGACATTCTTCTAATAATGACGAGCTTAATTGTAAATTAAACCTTTTTGTGAGTGTCACGATGAGCAACAAAATAATAATGACATTGTGAATGTGTGTGTGAGTGTGTCTGCAAATGTCCAGGCTGTTCAAAGTTCCGTCGAGAAACGAGAGAAGAAAATCGATTCGCACTTTGAAGGGGAAAACTATGTGGACCAAAGCGAGAAAACTTTTCCTTATGCTCGCTCGTTGCTTGCCGGCGACGAGGATGACAAAGGCGATGCTTTCGTAAGAATTGCGAACTAAGGAATTTCAATAACAAGAAGTCAATCTCAATTCTCTCGTCGAGTGGTGAAAACTAAAAGTTTTTTTGTTGGTCGAACGTGTAACAAACTTTATTCCCAACCATTCCACCCCCGCACGACAAATCAGGCGAGCCCACAATCTCACAATCTGTCTCAGGAGCAACAGAGTAGCGAGAACGAGTTGTGCAAGAATTTAATCGTTCAGAGGTTCGGGTGGAGGCGCAGCGCGATGAAGAGGCAATAACGCCATTAATCAATTAGGGATCAACGTGGGAGAGTGGCAATCAAGAGGGTGACAACAGCGAACAGAACAAGATTTCTTGCTGAAATTGCAATTTCGCTTCAACTCCACGTCCGAGACAAGGCAAGAACCAATGCAGTGTGCTTGTTTCGTGTCAGTGAAACGAAACGGAGAACAAAAAAGTCATGAAAAAGCGAAGGAAAAATGTGACAAAGCGGGACAGTCGAATAATAAAAAGAAAGCTTGGAAAAGCCGGAGGGAAAATCGATGATGCCAGGATGTAAATCAAGGAGGGAGACGTTCGCCTGCCTTTGCCAGCCATCTGAAGACGACTCTTGTGTATATTTAAGTATTCAACGTGCATTCCGCAAATTGTGTGATGGGAAAAACGACTTCGGGTGTTTCTTCGGAACTCATTTTCCCATCGACCGCCTTTTCGAATTCTATTGAACACCGCAAGAATGTAATAAAAAGCTGTGAAATTGTCGAGATTCTATTAATCGACTAATTGTTGATGGGGTTTGGGGCGGCCCACACCCAAATCAGGCGGAAAACACATTGAAAAAGAGTTGCCACGACAGGAGTGTTAGAGAGAAAGGCTCTGCGTGCGGACGGCCGGGGAACTGTTACGTGCATATATTACACTGTTATCGATTTTCCCCATGCGGCAGCTGCCTGACTGAAATCCAAACATACACACTCCGGCCACACGTGTGCGGCGTAAAAAAGCTTTCAGACCTAGCTCTGACATTCTCTTGTCGGTTGAAGGTGTGATTGTGGATATTAATGCACACATTCCGTAGCCCATTTTAAGAATGATAACAGCACTCACACCGCCGTCATCGCTTGAGAAGCGAAACACAACGGATCCCCAAAAAATGAATGTGCCTCATTTGAATTTTCTTTCTTCTTTTTCCTACAGTTCTAGCCTCTGGGGAGGGATGAGACTTCGGGAGCGGTTGTGAACTGAATATGCAATTCCAAACAAAGAACGTTGAGTCACCAAGAACAAAAAACCTCTCGGTAAAAGTTTTGCTCCGATGCCTACTTGAAACATACCACAACAATCAATACAAGCTTGCAGGGAGTGGAAGGGGGATTCGAGGGTTGTTGGGGTAGGTTAGGGAGGCCACAAGTGTGATTGATGCCCAGACGAGTTTGGAGTACATTTTGAAATTGGAAAGTCTTGTTTGTTGATTGAGTTAGCCTTGAAGTGTGTCTAGCGAAGAAAAACTTCCCAGTTTTAATGCACAAACGTCTGGCAGCCCTAAAACCAACTCAAATTGGCTATTTGATAGGTCAAACCGATTTCAAACGAATTTCAACTCAAATTTCATTTTCTACATTGTTTTTCACATACCCAGGCCCTTGAACCACTCGCGCAGCTACTTTAACAGCTGTCTAGAGAATTCTAACCTCCAAAAAACTTGGCTAAACCTTTGAATCCCCAAAAACCCCGCGAGCCAAGAATAAAATTGGTTTCTGAAAGGTCATCCGAAAGTTAATAAGCAATCAACCGATGATCGAAAACATATTTTGGCCCCGAAGCAAGCTGCGCCCACCCCAGCCCTTGCTTGGGAACTTTCCGCTTTCAAACTGCCACTCCAACGCTATATCTCTGCTGTGAGAGCTAGAAATAGATTTCCGCCGATGCTTCTGGCTGTCATCTCAGACTATTTGACTTTGGATCGCAAATTTTCGGATCTATTCGAATAAAAAGTGCAAACAAAGCTTTAGAGGCAGCCATTGAAATGCTTTGAAAATCCGAGTAGCTGCCGTTTGCCATTTCGACTCCAATTGAGTCATCACACCACACGGGTTGAAGTGAAACGGAAACCGAAATATCTGGGGAAGTGCAAGGGAAAAGAACTCGCTGACAAAACTGCGGGGAAAATTGATTTTTGCCTTTCCACTTCAATGTCAGAAACATTCGAGCGGCGGCGGATAAGCGAATTGGCTTTAAACCCGGCTTGTTACACACGCTACTCGCAACTCCGCAAACGGGAAGCCAAACACAGTCTAAAATGTTGCTTATGGATTAAAACAAAGCGATTTACTTACAAGCATGAGTCTACTAGTTGATTGTTTGACATGATCTCGAGTGAATGGTTTATGAAAGTTTGGCTTTTGCCTATGCTTTAATGCGTTTATGAGGTTCGAAATTAATGAGTGAAGGAAAAAAAGTTCGTGAGACATGGTGAAGGGGAAGAAGAAGTTTTAGTTTAATAAAGAAAATCTTGGAAACAAAGATCAAACAAACAAATCCAATTATTTCTGCATCATAATTGAAAAGTTTTTTGTTTTTGTTTTCGCCAAACACACAGAAAATCTCGAAACTGTGATTTCTCGAGCCTAATTAGAGTGAGAAAATTAAAATATGCAACCTTTTTTCGGCTTGTGTGCACAACAACATCGAGACGAGGTGAAAGAAAGAAAATATTTCGTGATGCGAATGCAAATGAACGAATTGCGACAACCTTGAGATAAAAAGTGAAGCAGGAAAGCTTTCGGAGAGATCGAAGCCGGTTGATTTGGATGAATTTGAGTTGATTTGGCTTGAAGGCTCGAGTGTGCAGGTGAATTGTGACTGGTTTTGACGGAAACTTGATTGGATCGCAGTTTGTTTTTAAGTTAAACTCAAAGTTTTGGGTTGTTTTGAGGTGAACTTAGTGGTTGTGGAAGTGGAAACAGACATTGAAACTTGGTCAGTTGCTTGTGCAAAGACTTTTCAAGGGTTGGAAGTGATTGCATGAACTTTATAAATTGTTTTTAAATCATTCTTGCTTTTCCAACCCCGATTCATGTTGAGTCAAGTTTAACTAGACTTAAATAATTCAAATCACCACTGCCAGTCTTGTCATCACTTAACTATCACTAGAATTTCGAATTCTTTCAACAAAACGGCCTAAAAATCTTCTAACTCCGCATCTTAAATTAGATTTAGCATGAAAACTGCTTTCTATTAAGATAAAGCACGGCCTTGATTCGATGGAAACTAGAAGCGTTCCGATGAACGATCATCAGATAAGCCACCGAGTTAATTCCCATCAGAATATAAAACCGGCTTAGATGTGCTTCCGTAGCTTTAACTCAACTTCAGTTCACAGTTTGAGCCAATTTTCTTCTAGTTTTCCACCGGAAATCGTGCCAAAAGCAATCCCGGACCTTCTGCTTGGTTCAACTGGCACTCGTCTTAACACACTTCATTAGTATGCAGGCTTCAGCAACCTCAACTCATCTGAAATCACTGAGAATCCCAGGCACAATTCTGCAAGCTCGACGACTTTCGCTCTGATTTATATTCGATCGCAATCTCGACGTCGATTTATAGTCACTTCGACGCAAGTTCAGGCCCTTCTGCCCAACCCGATCCCAATCAGCTTCAATCTCGGTAGATAATTCATTTTATATCTGAAGGCACTTACACTTTTCAGGCTCCTTTTTTCTGCTGCTTGGCCTTCGGAATGTTTAATCAACTGTAATCACTTTTCCTTTGTCTATTTCACTTGCTTCCGCCGACTGGTGAATGTCTTGTTTGCTCCGGCACGCTCTCCGTCTGTTTTTGTTTGTTGCTGCTTTATCATTAATCCTCGTCCGACGTAACGTAACAAATTTTATGCATAAATTTTCTTATAATTTGTTATCATCTAAAAACGGGCAAAGCCACGGAAGCATGAAAAATAAAGAAACCAGCATTAGTTCACTCTCATATTTCTCCCGAAGCCGCAGCTTTGGTTTTTGTTTTATTTTTTCTATTTTGTTGGTCGACAGCGC
>JPYR01000458.1:39403-52645 GCA_000775305.1 Belgica antarctica
TGTACAAAACCGGGTAGTTTTGACTTATTTGCTTGGGCGTTGTCGGTGGGTGGCTGTGTAACAGCTCGTCTGGCATCGAAAGCAGCCTTCGTGTGGAATAATTGAAAAACAGTGAAATCGGATGAGAGACAAGTTTTCTAGGAAACGTTCAGCGAGCCAATAATTTGTAGGAACTGCAATTACTCGTTCCCGAATGCGCGCCATTGACTGCGAGACTCCCGAGTGTGGAAAGGGAATGTGCTATCAAGATAGCAATCGATTTCCGCATTGCATTCTGGCGTGTTGAAGGTTCAAGAACCTTCTCTAACGAGAATAACTTGGGTTAGCTAAGTCATTAGTTAATGGCTGCACTCATAACAGACATTTTTCGACTAATTATTTTTTCATTGCTAATAGTTTCACTTTGTTGGACTCGAAGTCTGGCTGAAGACGATTCAATTACGAGCTTTCTCAATGATTCCAATTCATTACTCTCTTGACAGTTCATCACTCCTAATAAGTGGGGATTGCGAGTGTTTGCTGACACCAAACAATGGAAGCGTGAAGCACTTCATCTCCTTCGCTCTCCGCATGCAACAAATTTCTATCATCTTCAGCTAAACTAAGCATAAACTCCTAAATATGCTTAGCAAAAGCTTTTCTTCTCGTTTCTCTTCGCTCGATTTTCGTGAAGACACACAAAAATATTTGCTTGAGTAGGTCGGTCATTCACATTGCGAACTCTTTTCTCGCTTCTGTCTTTTCCTTCCTTCTTTCTTTGCCGCTGAATGTGTTCGTGGTTGTGCTTTACAAGCTTCACGGCGGTGTTGAAGATTTAAAAAGCTTTTTTGTATAGAAACATTCTTAGCGAGTTCAAAAAAACTATTAAAATTTGGGAATAATTTTTATCACCCAAAGCCACTTTGATGAATGTGTGGGATCTGTAGCTGAGACAAAAAATCTGCTGGCAAGCTTCCCGAAACACTTTTTATTACAAAAAATTCATTCACCACGAGAGGCTGTTTCAAAACCGACGACAAATTATTTTCGAATCGAGAAAATCGATAAAAACCAGGAATTGCAAGCTTCTGCATTAAACACTCGCTGTCCGTTGAACTTCTTCGTCTTCTTACCGGAAAAAAAGACGGCAACGCAAGGAGAAGGTTAAGACTAAAAAAGCGAAAACAATTGCGCAGCTAAGACATTGTTGCAGCTTATTTATGCTTCGCTGTCTAATTAGAATTCATTAACCGTGGCCGTTTGGAGTTAAGAATTGTTTTTTCTTCTTTCTCGCTCGTTTGTTCTGTGTTTGGCGAAGGCCACGCCAGAACACCGCCGAGAATCGATGGAAAGGAAAAGTTAAAAGCGAGAATCTCGAGGAATCATCAACCTTTCGGGAACAACAACATTGGAAGATACAGCAACGCTCAAAAACTGAAAGAATTCTTCTTCAGCATAAGAAGCGTGTGTAATGAGAGAACCAAAGCGAGGCTATAATCATAAAATTAAAGTTCTTTTGCCCGAGCACCAATGGCAAAACATACAACAATTGGCTGATTGCCTTTTCTTTCATCATCTCTCCGTCTCTCACTACACGCCCGATGGTGTCATCAACCTTTTCGTATTTTGAAAATGAAACTGAAAACATAAAACCCGAGAACATTTTCATGTCTGTTTTTCTTTCGCTGTAGCGAATCGAACGGGGTTGCGGTGGTGTTGGTGAAAGTTTTTGGCTACGCGGGGTTATGGCAGCTATGTTCGCACAGACAAAAGGGAAGAGTGGGATAGCTGGAACGTTTCTCGATTTACATACTTTCAGAAGTTCGGAATTTGTTTCCGGGCAAAGTTTACTGGATTCATGATAGAGTGGTTGCGGCTTTTGTTAGAAAATTTATCGAAAATTCGGCAAACTTTGACTTTCGATCCGTCCCCAGGGAATACAATGCGGCAAACTTCGAGTTCGAGGGCTTGTTATCATCGATTAATTTTCCAGTCGGCTTCTAAAAGCCGCAAAACAGCCTTCTGTGCCTATTAATACCACTCAAAATGCCCGCCGAACCATGAACTGATTGCGTAAAACAGCCAGCAATTTTTTTACTGCTTTTGCAAGCGAATGCAGAGGAAGGCAAAAGCAAAGACTTGTAAACTTGAACTTCACGCTGAAGAGAGATTCCTTCACAAGTGCTACAGAAAGGCAAGCACAGCGGTGTGAACTCGAGCATTACGAAATATTCAAAACATGTTGAATGGATGGTCGGATGGCGAAGACGCTGCCAAAGCAAAATATGAGAAAACAAAGACTAATTGCATTTCATATTTCAGTGCAACAGAAAAGTGAGAATCATTGGCATGATTTAATGTGAGTCGTTATGGGAAAATTGCACTTCCGATGGCGAGGGAGATGGGAAGGCTGTTTAGAAGTGCAATTTATCAATACAAAAATTGAAGTTAACGAATTCAAAGTCGTTGTTTGGTTAGTTATATCAAATTAATTTGAATAGAGTTGATTAAAGGCTTAAGGACCCAAAAATAGCTGATGAATCGATTCTTACAATATTCTTGAACGGTTTTGTCAATTAGTGAAAACTTCATTTAAATTTTTTAAGCATTTAAATCCCACAAAAACTTAAAATATCTAAGCGCAGACAACTTTGCAATTTCAGGTTCAAATCTTACAAAAAATTCTTAGCCGATTTCTTATTCTTTACGTTGTTGCTGAGTTCATCAAAATATGTTTAACTTAAAATCTTCAAAAATCCAAGTTCACAAAAGCATTATATAAGCATTAAGTCACCAGAAAAACCCCCAAAGATCCGAAAAGTCTTCAATAATCTCTATTTCAGTCAATAATTGGCTGTTTATATGCAAATCAGAGTGCAGCAAAAAGGCGACAGAACAAAACTGCATGAATTATTGAGCGATAAAAGTTGTGCAATTGGCAGACATGATAAGGATAATGACTCGTGCCTTTGTCTGTCACTTTCAAACAATGCTTTGAACCCGAAAATTGGGCCGAATGAACAATAATAATGCACAATTTTTGTTTTTCGGGCTTTAATGTGTCTCGTCGAACACACTTTAATCGGCCATTAGTGTAATCGTAGGTTTATTTGTGTTCTGTTAGCTCCAATCAAAAACGAATCTACTGATTAATGACTCAACACGACCTTCTCCCGCAAAAAATAAATTCTTGACATCATCTGATCGTGGAATGAACTTGAGCGCGTCCCGACGATCGCTAATTCGATGGTTTGAGATGTTTGCTAGAGTGATTTGCCTGTCTGCCTTCTTCTTTCTTCAAAAGGTTTAAACTTCACAACAAAGTTGATCACACCAAAGGCAGCAGAAAGTGTCGTAAAAATATTTTCGAACTTCAATCACTCACTGGGTGATTCAATCAAACGCGTCTTTTCGCAAACTCATGACACTGAAGAATTCAGCGCGGCCACGAGAAGTCATTAAACTCGAAAACCGCCGAAAAAAAGCCAGAACGAAAAGCGAAGAGTTGCGAAATTAAAAACGTAAACACAGAAATATTGAGGGGTATTAGTTGAAATGTGTTCATTTTTCGTTTATTGTTTCATCGCGACCGCAAGCAAGGCCAAAGATGTAAAAAAGTTCTGAAGTTCTCGACACAACAAAAGGCGTCAATTGAGTCAGATGGTCGTTAAATATCTCATCGCCGATTCTGCTTTCTGACTGGCTCGGTCAATATTGTTATTTTGGATAAGCGATGCGCAATAAACGATCGGAATCGTCGAGAGAACGAAGCCGGTGTCAAAGAACTCTGCGACGACACTTTGAATTCTTAATTAGCGTTGGGGCGCGCGCTTACGAGCGAACACGACGAAAATACCTTTTACGTTTTTACTTTCAATTGGTCACTTTAAAAATAAAACCAGATTTATTCTATCGATGCGGCGACCGGAAGGGACAAATTGCATAATGACGCTTGTAAAATTGCGTCACATCGGTGCAGCATTATGAGTCGCTCGACGAAATATTACAAAAAACAGTCGCTCCGGAGTCAATGTCAAAGTCATTCGTACATTACGCGCACGCTTCAGTTTTCAAAAGGCAAAGTTATTGTTGTTTTTCCGACGATCACTTATTCAAACTGCTTTGCAATGAGCGCGAGAGGCAACCGCGTCTCAACCTGACCCAATACGAGTGTGCAAAAACCACGTTAGCGAAAAAACAAATTCTGGATGAAATCGACAACATGCAGGGCCGCATTAGCGGGAACCTTATGAAGCTTTTTCGGGAAGACGTCAACACAAACAAGCGTTCTCGACGCAAAAATTATGCGAAAATATATTTAGCAGCGATAATTTATTATTGTGAAAAGAAAAAAAACCTGGCCGAGTCGTTTAAAGTCATTGTCAAGGATTTCTGAAGTTATATAAGTGACTTGCGGGTATTGTTTCGCTGTGTGCTGAGTTAAACTGCCTGCTTATTAGCTCCATTAATTAATCAATGCGGCGTAACACGAAAAACTCGTGAAAATTTACGAGCTGCACTTCGTTTTTATTGCTAGGGCTTTTCGCCCCTTTGCGCTACCGAATTCGATTCGTTCGAGTTTTGCGGAGAAAATTTGCTTGCAGTTGTGCAGGTGTCGTTGAAATATTTGAGCGCTAACTCACCTTCAGCTTGCCGCTTCCGTTGGAGATGCTTAAATCAGCAATTGTGACGATGTGTGGTTGCCGGCGATGATGGAATGAATTGTAATCCCAATGGAGTGATTTATTTCCATTTATTTTCAAATTTTCATAATTTTCCAATCGAGTTAATCGTTTTTTTTCTTCGTTCACGAAAATATTTTTTTCACGAGTCCCTTTCAGGCGATCACTTTCTAACACGAATTTCTTTTGACACTATTAAAAGTTTCTTCAACTCTCCACATACACGATTCTATTTCTCAAGTCACAGAACGATTGATTTAAAAGGCGAGAAGAACACAAACTTGTTTGGTTCGCCTTTTTTCTTCGCTGGATTGAAAATACTTTCTGGAGTTGTATGAACTAACAATTATTACGATCGTATGAAGTCACTGCTAGTAAATATTAAAACACAACAAAAACAAAAAATATCCGATTCGACTAAAGGTCTGTCTTCATCATTGCTCGGTACGTTTCAAACTGATTGAATCACGGGAAGATCGCTCGAAACTGTTGTTTTTTGCTTTGCTACGTTCAACAGAGCTTTTGCTGCTGCTTTAGAGGCCCCAGAGACTCTCCCGAAAGGCAGCAAAGACTCCAAGAATGAGAGGGAATGGGAGAAGCGAAGAGACAAGACAGAGAATCCAACACTTACACAACGATCGGTGCTGACTACGGTCAAGGTGATTCTATTCTCTCTCCACCTGAACTTGCTCGTTGAAATTGTTGCGCTTCTCACACCAACACACGCGCCGATGAGAACGAGGAAGAGAATGCATCGATGCTTCCCGCATTTTTCCTACCTGAAATTTTGAGAGAAATTCTCTTTGCATAACTAACGGTATCTGGATCTTGTTACAGCATTTGTGACTCAATACCAGCGAATGACTGCGCGAGAGAAAATATTGAACAGGTAGACGCAGCGTATTAGGAAAGTTAGAACGATTTTCTTTGTTCATCTTCTGCGGCGATCACGAAGACTCTCGGCTTACGGTTCTTCTAACCTCGAGAAAGTGCGTAATTGCACCTCTTGGTTCTATTAATTACGATGCTAGGAATTGGGTTAAAACTTATGATCATGCATCATGAAGAGAAAGCACTGCGAGAAGCTTTTCATGTGCGAAATGAAAAGCTTATCATGGTCAATGAACTGGTCTCAATTTTTATCAGATTTCGGTGGTTTCCGCCAATGGATTTTATGGATTTTAGATTTCTTAGCTATTTTATGGCCAAGAATGTTTTATACCCACGAAAAAATGTTCTTAGCCGTAACGGGAATCAGCTCGGATGGAAGTGAATGTAAATTTTGTTTTCTTCTCGCTCGGATCGCGAGTTGCTGATGTTATTTCTCTTCTTTTTATTCCGTGTTTTTTTTTCGAGGCAACTTGAGGTTTTTGAACTCGCTGAATGCGCGATCGACGAGGCTGGAAATTGAAAATAAAGCCGACGACCAACAAAACTGAAAATTGAATCGCGAATGATACGAAAAGTACCGTTCGCCGTGTTTTGCTTCCAGCGAAGAAAGAGTTTTGAAATTATGAATTGATTCTTCTGGAAGCTTCACACATCGGGATTAGTGATAATTTCTTTTACATTTGACAAAGTGAAGCTGAGATATGCAGCAAGAACGAACGGAATCTGGGTTGGTTTGCTGTTCTAATATTCAACTCTTTCTCCGCAATCTTCTTTTCTTGCGCGCGGAAGTGAAATTCTAAGCGACAAAATTCACAGTTCGTGGGGAAATTGTTGTTTTTTGAAGAATAGAAGTTTGTTAGAATTCGAACGGTGGATTTTGTGGTTTTAAAAACTATGAAAAATAAAGTCTCAAATTAACATTAAGGAATCATAATCGACAATGTTTAAAAGGATTCTAACCTAAAACTTTCTGAATCAACTCAAAATTTTTGATTATTTCCAATCTTTAATAAAACTATACGAATCATCAACACAATCTATGAATAACAAGTGCCAATCTCTTCCATAAACATTTCCCGGTGACTCATCGTACTTGTTTTGACAAAAATTTGAATCGAGATCACTCGCGAAGTCACCAGAAAATACCACGAAGCGACTTTCATTGCGTCATGAATTAAGCTTCATCGCACATTTCTTCTTCGAATGAGTTTTCTGGTCAGTTGTTAACCTCCTTTCTCTTTCCTGATTGTAAACAAATATCGACCACGTCATTGGAGTTTAGCTGAATTCGCGGGAAGTTCACCAGCGGAAAGTTTTGCTGTCGATGACGTCGGATAATTTCACCTCTTTGGCATAATTTTACCGCTGATTGTAGACGAATTGAACATAGTTTTCTTCGTGTTTCGCTGTTTTTCTTTCTTTTTGCATCATACTGGGTAAGTAGTTCATCAGCCGGTAGTAACCTCGAAGTCTAATGTACATAAGACTTTCAATCGGTAACTAGGTTTTCTTATACTTTTCTTAGTGTTAACGAAAATTTTCTTTTGTTGTTCGAAAGATTTGTTACACTGAGAGATTTAAACGCTGGAGGTTCATTGACACGACGTCTCAGCGAGTGACTGCGACTTATGCTGAAAACACTGAAAATTAAACGTACGATCCACAAAAGATGATAAGTGAACATACACGGCTCGATCGCAATTTGTTTCTTTTCCAATTTCAAAAGCAGAACAAAACGTGATTGATTGAAAAAAAACAGGAATTTCACGAACACAATAGAATTGAACTTTTATTGAAAATGCATCGCAACAAGAAATGCTTAAACGGACTGACCTACAAAAAATAAATCAGACACTCGAGCGAACGTCTCGACGAAAATATATTATTGAGGGCTTTAATGGGCAAACAACAAATGACATTTTAAAAAGGTTTCCACGCGAATTTATCGTCAATGGTAACGGTTTAGACTTCCTTCATCCTTTAATTCGAGAAAAAGGCGAGACAAGCATGAACACGAATGTTAAATTTATGGTAAGTGCCGATAGCAGAGAACTTTTTCGATTTCCGCGGGCACTCGTTCCGAATGGTCAGAAGAATCCAGAAGATGCATGCTTTAACAACATAAAGCGGAACGTCGAGAATCTCGCGTGATTCAGATCTACAGCGAGTGTGAAGAACGACTGGAGACATGAACAAAGCCAGCAATTTTCGCAAATCAATCAAACTCTTGAAGCCGGAATGAACAGACAATTTGCTCGAGTCTCAAGATCGGACAATGCTGCACATCATGTTTTTCGACTCCACACAGATCCAAAATTGGGTCAAAAGGTGATGGAGAATTTGTAAGCTTTATTAATCGTATGGAGGGCAATTAAGTCGCACAAAAGAGGTTTCTGGACTTTTATTAGATTTTTTGGCAAAAGTGATTTGATGAGAAGAAAAACGAGAAAAAGTGCTTTTGTTGGGAATGGAAGCAAAATTTACGGTTTCTTGCATTTTCTGTCAGTGCCAGTCATTGGCTTTTGGTAGACTTAGGGTTGTCAGATGAGTTTTGTGTATAAACTTCCAGTTTTTCTCGATTTTCAATCTCAATTTCAGGATTAAAGTTTGGAAAGTTTTTTCGAAATTCTAGTATTGAAAATCTTCTCGAAGTCTTCTTTAACTTTAACTACATCTCTGGCAACCTGAAAATATTGAAGTTTAATCGTTACATTGCACTGATGGAAAATAAATTTCATTTCAGCAGAAAAGCTTCTTCTTGCCACCAAAATTCGTAGCTAAACTGAACTAATTACATTCCATTTCATCTCATTTCTCTTAAAACTCGTTTTCTTGTTCGTCGAAAGAAAAATCCAAGAGTTTTCTCGCTTTTTAAAGCGAATTTTCTTGTTTCGTTTTCAGTGAATCTTTAAAACAAACAAATCGCTTGATTAAGAGGAAAAACAATTAGCGATGATTGAACATAGCTGGATTTTGTAAATGGCGCGTTGTTTGTGTTTCGCGGCCTTTTGGTCTCGTGACGAAGATGGGAGAAGCAAATTATTTATCACTCAAGACGAAGTAAACAGCAGAAGTGTGTCTGTTTTGCAGAAAATCAACGTTGGACGACGCAATTTGTTCTCGGAAGTGACTCACGAAGTATTCGTTGAGTCAGTGGCGGTTTATTGAAAAACAATTTTTAGTGCTTAGAAAAAGAAGGAAATCTTGGAAACAGGAAAGATGTTTCAAGTCCTAACTGTGCAATAAAATTGTTACTTTCCTTGGGTTCCTATAATAACAAAGAAAATCACGTATATTAAGAAATAAGGATGTTGTGAATGATGGTACCTCAAACTAGGTTGCACATTTCAACATCCTTTTTTAAAGAAAATACTTTCAGAACATTATCCAGTTTCAATTGTTATATTGCACGCCGTCGAAGCGAGGATAAACCTAACTGTACACTCGGTTATGCAATTTACAGCCTTCCTTTCACTTGAGATCAAGATGCACGAGAAGAACGATCGTAAAATTTGTTTACACATTTGAATAAATTCCCAGAAAAGAAAGCAAAGGATTGAACATAGCGGAACACATCAATGCATGATGGATCGGCATCGAGAAAATCTTTTTATGAGGGTGAAATTTCCTTTGAGTTTTGGGTAAACAAATTTTGGGTTGAAAATGAGTTCGTAAAAGGATTGAATAATAACTGCGGCAGCTGTCTGACGATGTCTCGCCTTAATCATTTACCGTTTCAATCCAAACAACGGAATAATTGTGGATGCAAGAAGGTATAATTAAGTAATATTTTCGTGCATATTCAAACAGGAAGGATAACAAAATCAATTAAATTGGAAGAGTTGCTGGAAATCTGTTGCGGAAGTGTGGAAGAAATTAACCCCATCGTGCCAAGGGCTGCAGCTTAACGCAGCTTCAGATAACATGTGACAAATACAAGATTCATTCATAGATGTTTTATTAAAAAACTCAAAAGTCATTCATCATAATGAACAATCTGATTTAATCCTTTGCACATCACTCGAGTCGTCAGTCCATGTGTTTTGAAACCTTTGGTAACAACAATAACGAAGGATTTCGTCAAAGAAAGTTCTGGCTAAGGTTTCACAAACATTCTCGGAAGAAGGAACATAAAAAGAAAAGTTTCTAGTCTCCACTCTCAGCATGAACAACAAATCTTAGACTTTTTGTGACTCTCCATGTCCAAAGAAGTCTTAAACACGAAAATGCAAATGATCAGCCAGAAAGTGAAAAAAAAAGACAAACGTCAAAAACCACAAAAGTAAAACTGACCAGAGTTTTTGAGATTCCAAAGAAACCAAGAAGACAGAAACATTTTTTTCAACGGACAGATGCCGATGCATATGAACAATGTGAACGAAGGTTAAATCTCGTCATCAAATCTTTAAATAAAAAAATTATCGCCACAGTCTTTGATTATTTTAGGATTCGTTGAAAAGATCGTCATTAGAGTACTCAATTTACTGAATACTTATTTAATAACTGTAAGATAACTGCAACATAAATGAATTTTCTTGATAAGTAACATCTTGGAAACAAATAAACTTAAGAACTTAAACGATGCGTATCCAACTTAAAATTTCATTTAAAATTTAATCTTTTAGTCTTGTAGATTTATTTATTTATAATTGAACAATTTTTCGTACAAAATCGAATAAAAACTGTGGAAATAACAGGCGTGCCTTCAAGAAGCCTTTTAAGCATCTTTTAATCTTAATTTAAGAGACTTTTTAATATCTACAAAGTGTTCGACGCCATCAGCTACTTAACTTTAAATGTATCAAGTGGATTTAACGTCAGCATGTTCAATAAAAGAACGTTTTCAACGGTTTCAATGCCAAAAACTTCTTGTTCTCAACTTAGCTGTAAATCTCTGCCTCAAACTTCTTGACTTTCACCCAAATATTTGCTTCTTAAAGTCTTTATAGCCACCCCGAAGGATGAAACAAATCAATTATTGAGAAATAGCCGCATCAGGCACAACAAAAACTACCTAAAGCCATAAAAAGGGATCAAATTTCAGAAGCAGCTAACTGTAAACAGTGCTGTCGACAGTTTAAAAGCCATAAATGTGTTCTTAAGGACACATCAACAGTTCTGCAGTCAAGAATATTTTTGCAAAGCGTGTTGCAGAAACCTTTCTTAGGCACGTTTTAGAGAATAAAATACTTTGTTGATTTCTTACCTAGCTGAATGGCCTGATCAATCATGTCCCGATAAAGATCAGCCATTAGCTGCAGATTAAAGCGATACAAACAATGCGCAATTTATTCTGCAATTTCGTTGTGTTCTTTTTATTAAGCCAACTGTTTTCGTTATTCAAGAAGTGAAAGAACATTTACCGGGAAGATTAAGACTAGAACCTAACGGTACCGTTCATCCGAAGACTTTCTAAACACTTCTCGCTGTCTTTGTGAGAACTTTTCTTTTCCTTCTTCTGTTTCTGTCTGTTTTTTTCGTTTGAGGTTCGCCCGGGGATCGTAGGATTAAATTTCACGTGTGCACACAACACTCGACCGAGAAAAGGTCTCGTCTCTGGTGCAGGTACATTTCAACTTTGTTACGGTGTAATTTCAGGTTGCTACAATGTAGCTTTATGGGAATTTCTCGTGTCTTTGGAATTTTTATTGAAAATTTATATAAAATACATGGCAGACTAGATTAAAACGGTTTGCGTCGTGCGCTAACATCTCGTGTTTCTGGCGACCAGTTTTTGCAGCCATTTCATCTCGTGCATGGCGTCAATGTCAAGTCTCAGCTTTGGATTTGGTTCCAGCAACGCGTGGAGCACTTCTTTACAATCAAATGATAGTTTGCCTACAAGTTCTTCACGAATGTGGTAGCGACGTTCCCGTTGATCCCGTATCAACTTGCCCATGTTTTGATCGTCAAATGGCATTATCGCGTTCAACATAATAAAGAGAATCACTCCAAGTGACCAGACGTCGCTTTTCATGGGATCGTAGGCCGTTCCACTGACGATTTCTGGTGCTGCGTAGGCTGTAGATTGAAAAACCATTGAAAATGCATTTGAATTAACAAACGCGCAATCAACAAGCTTACCAGCAGATCCACAAAACGTCTGCGACATGATTTTGTCTTTGTTGTCGTCAACGCAGTTTCGGGCGAATCCAAAGTCCGCAATCTTCACGTTCATGTGTCTCGAGATCAAAATATTTTCGCATTTCAGATCGCGGTGTGCGAAGTTCATCGAATGAACGTATTTGATTGCGTTGACCATTTGGAAAAACCAGAATTGAGCTTGATCTTCTGGAACGGCACCGTTCTTCTTCACATGGTCAAGCAGATCACCGTTCTCAGCCCAGCGCATAAAAATAAACACGGTGTTGCCACTCTGCAGTATGCTGTGAATTCCGATGATGTTGGGATGGTGGATTTTCGTCAAAACTCGGAGTTCTCGGGGGAAGAATTTTTCCAAGAAGTCTTTTGGTGCTTTGCTTTTGTCGACGTATTTGCAGGCCAGATCAAACGTTTCACCAGATTTTGGATCGTTGAACTGTGCAGTCACGACATTGCCGTAGGATCCCTTGCCGATTCTTTTTCCGAAATGATAGCCGCGACTTAACAATGCTAGGACATCTGAATTTTTACGCTTTGGGAAGATGGGTTTGCCTTTGTGTGCCAACTGGCTCATGATCTCAGTTTTAGGATTTTGTAACAATTGATTTAAACTTCACGAGCAAATAAAAAACAGATGGAAAACGAAAAAGTTCAAAATGAAAATGACCTTTTGATGAAATTTCTCTGAAGCAAAGGTGACTGGGATGATTTTTCATGTTTTTATTTGATTGTTGATGGTATCTTGATCATAAATGGGAAAGAACTTATTCTCAGGCTGCGATAAAAATGTCATTGGAAATCACTTTTTAGATTGCTGCAACACGTGCGTTCAACTTGGCAGCAAGAAATTGCAACAAAATCATGCAGAAATCTTCAATAAAAATTTAAATTTCCTTTGTGCACCGTCCGTCACCCTTTTCTGTCTTTTTTTGCCCCATCACCATTAAAAGCCAATTTCGGTTGTTTTCATCGTGAATCATGACGAGAAGAAGATAGTTTATTGAACTCGAGTAACCTTCAGAAAAAAAGTGTGTGTTTGAAGTGTAGTTGTGCGAAGTGCAGTGGCAGAGGATGCTTTCGGTGTTTTGTCTTACGAACGCCTTTGGAATCAGAAGCAACACCACGGAGTGCCGAGTGAAGCGCTGAAAATACACGAAACCTAACGGAATCGCTTCCATCGAATCTTTATAGCTAAGATAATCACTTTCTTAAAGGCAAGTGAGAGACCTAAAGAAAGATTTTCGCTGATTCTTGCACGCTTTGAACCCGTGAAAAAGAAATGTTACGTCAAACGGTTTATTTCTGTGATTCTTCTAATGGACTTTTTGCACATGTTCTGCCGAAACCGAAAGGAAATGCCTGGAAGCTAAAACTTCGTTAAAAATTACACCAAAAAGTGACCGAAACATCAAACACAAAGCTTTTACTGTTTGTTTTTCTCGTGACATTGTTCTCAGGCGGATTATCTAATGACATGTTGTGTACAGTGTGGCTGACCGCTGCCTGAATAGCCGCTGTCATGCAATTTCTTACATAATGTCCACTCACTTGTGACAGTTGCATTTGAATTTCTCAACTCATTCAACGC
>JPYR01000459.1:7249-27961 GCA_000775305.1 Belgica antarctica
GGGATCGAAGCGATAACGCGGCTTCGTCAAAATTCGTTCCATCAAGCTGATGCTGAGTCCCAGTTGCGATGCCACCTCGGAGTGAACGGCTGGTCCAAGTTGCTTGTGATCGCCGAGAATAACGATGTTTGACTTGATCGTGTTTTTTGCAGTTCCAAGTCCTTAAAGGCAAAATCAGATGTTTGCTTCAAACTAGTTATTAGAGCATTCTCAGCTTACCAATAATTGGAATCAGAGCTTCTGGAACAGTTGAAGCAGCACATTCGTCAACAAAGATGTAGTCAAAGCTTGCGCAAGCTTCATTCGTTTGGACCAGCCGCGAACAGCTCATCAGAGTAGCGATGACGACGTTGAAGTGTTCGTACTCTTCCTTGCTTACCTTCTTTTTGTTGCTACGCAGGTCTGAAATGCGCTTCATATCCATGCAGGTTTTGTCATCAGTAAGAGATGCCGAGTAAAATCTGTAGAATTTACTTGGAGACACATGTTTCAGCAGTCGAAATCCGACTTCATCGCAAGCGCTGTTGGACTGGGCAGTCACCAGAATGCGGCTTTCCGGTTTGAGTTTCAGAATTTGCGCGATGCACTCGACGATCAAGCTCGATTTTCCGGTGCCCGGCGGTCCGAAGACAACGTAAGGCAACGGGAAGGCCGTGCAGTTGATGATGTTCTTGATCGCCAGCTTCTGTTCTTCGTTCGCAGCGATCTGCTTGTTGAACCACTCGAAGTCTTCGATGATGGTTTTTTCAGCCATCAGTTGTCGATGCTCAAAATTGGTGAAGTAATTTTGAAGATTATTTTGTTCCAAGGTTTCAAGTGCTTTGAAGCCTGCTCGATAAGAAGACCGGTTTGTAATGAATCGGACAAAGTATGGAACTTGTCTAGAAACAGATGTCTTGGCAGCTTCTGAAGCTGGATAGCTTCTGAAGTGGATGTATCCATCAGCATTGTATGAATCGATTGATGCAAAGACGCACTCGCTAGCGGAATAAACTTTTCCGCTCACATAGTCACGCATTGGAACAAGACACAGTGTTGTTTCTTCTTTGTAATTCGAAGGAAGCTGCTGACGATAAACACGAAACGAACAGAAGCTGATATCGCACCTGTTTGCACTGTCAACCTTAACGTAAACATTCTTCAAATCGAATCTCTCGAGCTGATCTTGATATGACAATTCGTTAACACTTAAGGCATTTCTGATCATCTCAATGGCACTACTTGGATCTTCGATGCCGCGTTGAATCGACTGATCTTTGAGGAAGCGACTGTAAATTGGAAAACATGAAAAACAATTTCAGAACAGCTAAGATACTTACTCAATCTTAAGCAGCAGCGTTTTTTCATCTTGAGGCATTGTTGGATGTATTTTGAAGCCAGAGTTGTACAAGCCGGCCATTTCCTTTGAAGCGTAGTACTGCTTAAGAGGCTGAAATGTCAAAGGTGTTATGACCTGGAAAAACGGAACCTAACAAAGAAAAAATTAGTTTCAGAATGTTTGGGTTTCGAAAGAATCTTACCTCAACTTTGTACTCGAGAGATCGCACCTCAGCGTCTTTGTCATCGAGATAAACATTCATGAGCTTGATTGTGAAGTCACCATTAAGGCAGTGACGGTCGACTTTGCTGAAGTCTAAAAACATGGATACTTTTCCTGATACTTTTTCATACGATACGATTCCTTTTAATCGTTCAGCAGAGAAGTCGTAGGACACGCCGATCTTAAACTTCGATGGAGCTTTGAGCAAATTTGATCGGATTATGCGTAAGCGGAGCACCTTAGTCGCAAACGTGTAGGTTCCACAACCACCTAATGTGTAACAACCGATTTGCTTTCTGAGAAAATAAAAAAGTAGCTTTGAAATGTTGCTCAATCTCAGAAACGTAGTCTTACGTGTCTGGAACGTTGACATTTGTAAATTCTCTTTTAGAGATGGTCTCCGATTCTCTTGAACTTGAACTGAAGCTTGCACTGTTCTCTTCTTCTTCTTTTTGGTTTGGTTTCAAAATTTCTTTCGGTCCACAAGCTTCTTTGACTTTGACTTCAACGCTAACAACAGAATCAAGTGTTCGCACCGGTGAAGGAGGACGACGACGGCCGTGCACATCGTAGTCTCCTTTGTAATTATTACTTGGCAGAAATACTCGTCGATACATGCTGAACGTTCGAGATTTCCTTTGCGAATGACTCTGGTCGTTCATCCCTTGCCGAAAATACTTTTAAATAAACCATGAACAACTTCTGCTCAATTTTATGTTGCCAACCTGACGTGGGCGATGATTCATTCATAAAGTAATTATTAACAGATCCCAACATAAAGTAAAAGCTTCAGGCTTGCAAACAAGGTTTTTATTAAGTTTCTGCAAAAATCAAGCGTTAAGTCAAAGTTTAATTAGAATGGATAATGCTTATTGCCTTCAGCGAAGTGGAACAAGCAAATTTGATTCTTGTCGTTATGAAAGCTTCTGAGGAAGTCCATTTCGGAGTCGTCCAAACTGAAATCGAAAACATCAAAGTTTTGCATGATTCTTGATTTTGTTTTCGACTTCGGAATCGGAATCGCGCCGGATTGAACTGAAAAGCGCAAAGCAACTTGTGGTGTAGTTTTGCCATGCCTTTTGGCGATTTCTCCGACTGTTGCGTCGTACAAAAATCTTGGATCCTGTTTCTCAGCTTTATGCCGGCCCAAAGGGCAATAAGCGAGAACAGCGATTCCCAAATCCTTGTAAAGCTTCAATAAATCACGGCGGCAGAAAGCCGGATGGAATTCCATCTCGTGATATGTTGGTTTGATCCTTGAGTTGTCGTAGACTCTTTGTAGCTGTTGGGCGTTAAAGTTGGAGAGACCGATGGCCTTGGTCAATCCAAGCTCGACCAGCTTTTCCATTTCCGACCAAACAACCAAATAATCCTTGTCGAGGCTATCGGCCGCCTGTGGCCATTTATCATCGTCGCTGCGATACTCGAATGACACGGGAAAGTGGAACAAATACAGATCGACATAATCAACGTTCAGCCGCCTACAAGTCTCGCGACACGCACGCTCTACTTGGTCATGGTGAATGCCCCAAAGTTTACCCACGATGAAAATCTCGTCACGCGTAACGATGCCTTCGGTTATTTTCGCGCCTATCGCCTGACCAACGATTTCTTCATTGCCGTAGAGAAAAGCCGTATCAAACAATCGATAGCCGGCGTCAATGGCATCTTTAATTGCCTGGACACCCGACTCGCCTTTGAGCTGAAAGATAAAAGATAATTTACGTACAGTTGAACTTCTGGTTTGTTGAAGTTTTTTGGGAACGGTTGCAAAGTTTTGAATCGGTTCTGGGATGGATTCACTAAAGCAAAAGATTTCTTCACAGATTTGTTCTTGTTAGAGGGTTCAAAGATTGTTTTAATGTCACTGTTTGAGAGGTTGCAGGTTTAAAAATGTTTTTCCGATGGTTTTACAAAGTTGACTTAAACTTTAAGATTTCAACTAAACTCTCAACGCACCTTTGCGAAGTTCAACTGTAGTCTCCCTGATATTAATTACCAAGCTAATGCCCAAACACCGGAAGCAGAAATCCGTTTCGTTCTTCCTTCTCACCTTTCCAGTTCCAGCTCCGATTTTGTGAAATGTTGACATTCTGCTTCACAGCTTTGAAGACGAAGGAAAGTCGACGAGAACGCGAGTTATCAACAAACCAACTTAAACAAAACTAAATTGCGACAGATTACAGAAAATTACATAATTCGGCTTATCAATGCCAGCTACGCTTCATACAATTTTTCGTGTTTTCTTTTCGCTTCTTCTTCCAATTGCGTTGATTAAACGTTCTCTCGTTCCATTTAATTTTTCTAGAGCCAGATTCGAGCGAGATTGGAAACAAGAAGCGTCACTCGTTCCACCCACACTGAATGAGCCTTAATTTGATCCAAACAATTACTGCAATTATTCATTGTACAGAAACTGGAAGCGTTGCTAAAAGCCTTTGAGCGTTTGGGCATCGCATAAATCAATGCATTTTGAATGCAAAAATATGAATAGCGAATGAGTGATGAATGGGGTGAAAGCGCGAAAGGCCATTCGTGTCTGCTATTAGCACTGAAATGGGCTGACCAGATGCCTAGCTTTGACGCTTTGTAGCTTTTTAGTTCTAAATATAAAAGGTTCTCATGCGAACGCTGACAGAAATCAATCTTCTAGAATAAAATCATGCAAAAAACGACATCAGCGTTGTTTGATCCCCTTGACTGACGCTTCTGTACTTCAAGCGAAAGGAAAAATTATTTCAAACCATAAATAATTAAAATCTCTGGTCGAATAATTGATTTCTTTCTCTTCTAACTGTTTAATCGTTCTCGTTCTGTCGCCTAGCTGAACCTCGATTCCGTATTGAAAGGCCTGGGCGCTGTGGTGCGTTTGTTGACGAAAATTAATGGTGCAAGGCTGAATGATTGAGGACGAGCGATATGGAATAATTTGTACTATCAGATCACCAATTGTCGACCCTTAAGCAATTTAATGTCCATTATAACGAGTCCATCTATTCTCGGTGTAGTGGAGTTTGTTGACGTTTTATTTGTCATCTCGTTACACACATCTCTGATAACAAAGTTAATCTCAAGGAAAATTGAAATGTTCATGCATGGACGTTACTATTGCAATTATGGAAAGCTGATTTAGCCGGTTCGTCAATGATTATTTGAGTAAATGAGATCGAGGCTTTCCGAGAACACAAATGTGTGATGTTCACAGCGATGAACACAATGTAAGTCAAAGTCAAATAAACATGGACTACTTTGTTATGTCCTTTCAACTCTTAAGGCACATCTTGAATGCCTTTAAAAACAGTCGATTCAGCATGTTCTGTCCCGACTTACGACGGTCACCCTTCGAGTTTCTGACAAATTTTACATCTTTTGCGATAAAATCTATGATGACACATCCCAGCAACTCATCTCGCTCGGGAAGTTTAATGCCTTGTGCTAATGCCTTTGTTTTCTTCATTTTCTACGGTTGGGAGATTTAAAATTCACGGCTTTGTTCACTTGGGGGAAGGCTTTGGAATTCACGTCTTAACTCAAAAATTTAATTTCCAGGCAAATTTTGAGCTTTTTAGCGAGTTTTTGTGTCAAAATTTCGACTTGTTATTCATACACGCAAGGTGTTGGCAAAAATTCGTGAAAAGGCCCAGAGACGAGAGGAATTTTATGTGAATTTCCTGTTCCTAAGATAAAGATTAAAAACTTTTGTTCCTAACAACATTTTGCGAACATTTTGCATTAAATAATTTAATGTTCGTTCTTCGCTTTCTTCCTTTCCCCGCTTTCTGGCGGCAGCTTTAAAGCACATCGCTCGCACATTCCTTCCGCAGATGTATAGCATTTTAATTGCTTGATGGAACAAAATGAATTGAAAAAGTTTGCCGTTTAATGGTGTCGTAGAAGAGATTCTCGAGAGTGAAAAGGTACCACGGCTTAATGCGAAAAACTGCTGAACTTTTTTTCACACGGCAAACTTTAAATTAAAATTTTTGCACAGCGTTCAAAAGTGAAATGCTTCATTTTGCTCTATTTTTTTGCCTCTTCTCTCTTTAAATATTTATGGAATAAGTCATGGCCGTCTTTTCACTCAAGAGTGGGTAGTTGGAGATGACCTGAAGGTGTCAGAAGAAGTTTTGAAGCGTTTACAAACTTTTAAAGAAAAATGTCGAGCTTTTTGAAAGCTGAAAATTCTCCTGAACTATCAATTTGAACATTGGTTGCAAAACCATTAACTTAAGACGGTTTTGACCAAGCGTAAACTTGCATTGACTGGGGGAAAATGTTCTTCATTTAATGTTCTTCTTTGTTTCCCGGTAATTGAATGAGTTTTTTTTTTGTTCAAGACGTGGACGGGAAAAAATAAAAATACTTAAACTTTTAAGCGCTTTTTGTTGTCTTATACTTATTAAGCTAAGGAAATTAGATTTATTGTTATGCCCTCTTTGCTTGCTTAGCATAATATAACGACGACCGGCCATGGACACAAGAAGGAAGCTGTTTAATTTCGGGATCATCTGCTTTTAGTTCTTTTCACACTTGTGGTAATCTTTTTACCACATTTTCCAATCATTTTAACGGATGTCTGGCAAGACACATCGCACATGCACAACCACATGATGTCAGGAATTTTTCATTAAGGTGTTGCATTTCATTCGGCTCGGCACTTCAGTCGCGCTGTGAACCTCAAAGCGAGTAAATCACATTTCAAAGCTGAACAGAAATGAAAAATTTCACTCGCGTCTTTAATTTTGTGATTTGCTTCAGTTACCTGCATGAAGTGCTGAGTGAAAATGTGAACAAACCGAAAGTCATCGATCTTGTGATCAATGCCGACGAAAACGACATTCACAACCTGACAGTTCGATGGGATCTAAGTCGGAAAGAAATATTTTCAGTGCAGTTCGAAGCGTTAGTTCCTTGGAGCGACAAATTTATCGAGGATTCCCACGAGAGCAGCATCCTCAAAAATGTTTTGTCGTCATACATCGGAGAACTGACGGCGAAAAAGAAAACAACAGCATTGATTTTGATGCTGCAAGACTTCCAAGTCGCCAAAACCGAGCTTGTAAATTTCACTCGCTTTAAACTTGACATTGTATGTTCATCGAAAAACAACAAAACTGCTGACAAATGCCACAAAATCATCGAAAACATTGCACATGAACTCAGTTCGAGCGATATTCTGCGATATTTTCATGAAATTGGATTCTCGGGCAGAATTCTTCCAGGTTCTCAATTGCTGATGCAGTCATTAAAATTATTTAACTCAGGAATTTTTCTAGTTGATGGTATTGTGGACGCTCCAGAAGTCACTTCGAGTGGTAGACACACGGTTTCTGCTTATGACGAATTGACTGACGTTAAATCGACTTTGATTCCTAAACTAGAAGGTGAAATTTTTAGTTTTTCAAGTTGTGTGGCAGCCAGTTAGTCGATTTTAATTGCAGAAAGTTTCAACACTTTAGATGGCGTCGAGGACTATTCTGTGTTTGACGGTTACGACGCTGAAAAGCACATCAACGTGAACCACGTGGAAAAAATCAGTGACAACGAGTTCAGCGTTCACGCTTACTTGAATGAGATTTTCGATGAGATAGGCGACAACTTCAACGAGAAGTTCAGTTCATACGTCGAAAGTATGTACGACTTGCAACCACTGTACGACAGCAGTCGAGTTAGTGTAAGAACTTTCAACGCGACGTTGAGTGAGTTCGAAAACGACACCTCTGTTTGGTTTATTCTGAAGACTTTCGACATCGAAGTTCTTGATACTGACCTAAACATGGATGAAAGTTACACCGTTTTTGATGAAATTTTCGAAAAATTCAACTTGGCCGAGTTCAAG
The DNA here is from genome assembly GCA_000775305.1 of Belgica antarctica. Lineage (NCBI taxonomy): Eukaryota > Metazoa > Arthropoda > Insecta > Diptera > Chironomidae > Belgica > Belgica antarctica. The sequence goes on from JPYR01000459.1 coordinate 14,629, forward strand.
GCACGTTTTTTGGACGTCGAAGGTGAATCTGAAGCAGCAGATGGTGATCAAGCAACGATTGTGGTAGAGGAATCAACAGAGGCGTTTGATGAATCAACCTACATCGAAAGCACAACAGAAGATGTTTATGACACTGATGGCGAAACTTACGACACCTTTGAACCTCCAAGTAAAGTTTTTCATTTGAAAATCACAGAAATTCTTACAAAAAGGTTCTTCATTCTAGATGACGAGACCGCTCCAGCACAATTCAAGCGAAGAACGGATGTAAAAAAGCCGGACATGACCGCCAACAGCAATTCTAATGCAATTAAATCCCTAGACCAGTCACTGCTGTTCCTAATCACTATCATTCTTCTTTATTTAAAGCCAATGTCACTCCATGTGTATCTTGATTGAATGCTTCTCCTTTCCATCGCGGCCAACTTTCACGACTTTTTCACTGACGGCGTAAATGCTTCCCTTCTGGCCGCAAAGCAGTTGACTTAAGTTTCCAGTTGTTTGGTAAACTATCTCGTGCCACTCGGCTGTCGCGGAAACAACTTTTATAATTTAAAAAGTCGAAAACGCAATAAAAATTTCACTTACCAGTTAAAGGTGTTCTTGGATCGTACGCAACAACTGTTGAGAATTTCGGAATGATGTAGAACATGATTCCTTTGGAGTTGATTGTGATGGCCTTCGGTGCACCAAGAAGTGATCCGATGAATGTCAGCGGACTTCTAATTGACAATTTCTTAGAATCCATCATCGAAAAGTTCAAAAAACGGATCGGAGTTAGGTTCAGCGAGTAGAGATTGCCAGTTTGAGTGTCGGACACGTACATCGAATCCATGTTGGGCGCGATGACCATCTCCGAGAAGGAAAGAATCTTTGCGGGTTGAATGAAATCGTTCCTAAAATAATTTTTCCAATTCTTTATGAAGTTTTTCACTTAAAATGTCACAAGCGACTGTTATTATACAATTTCAACTCACGTAAACTTAAGTTTTCCTAATTTTCTCTCGTTGAACGAGTAGACCAGCAAATAATCTTCATCAATCATGCTGAGATACGCTCGAACGTCTCCGTTTTCGCAAGGAACCGGATCAACGACGATTCTCGCAAACTTCTTGCCTTTCAGTCCGCCAAAAGCTTGAAAGTGCACCTGTTTGGAACGGAAATATTGCATAAATCAGCTCTGAATTCTTGTTAAAACTCACTTCGTCGTTAAAATAAAGCAAATCATAAACGATAATTTTAGCCGAACAACTGTCAGTGCCGCTGTCAATCATCCAAAGTCTGCCTTGATCGTCGATATCAGTCGCTTCTGCATGTTTGATTCCTTTACACTTGCCCACCCTTCGCTTGTACACCGCATCACTGGGAAATACTTTTGGCTTCACACCAATTATGTTCTCGGGCCATGTCGCCTCGACTAAAGTTGGGAGATGTGAATAATTCATTGCATGTCTTAGGCACAAGAACGCCCGACCATAATAAACCGAAACATGAACCACTGATGATCTTGCGGTTATGTTCAACGACGACAACGTCCAACTTCTTGTCAAGCTTATTGAACTTAAAAGCCAAACACAAATCAAAAGGAAATATTTCATCGTTCACCGAAACTTCAAACTGCACTATTTCGTTGACCACGCGAACTGAAGCATCGCCAAGCAAGTTGAATTTCGTTCATAAAATATTCTCAAGAACAACAGGAAATCGTAACGTAAATAAACAACTGTTGTTTTGTGTAAATCGGCAGGGCTGAAATCGGAGATTTTCTGTGAAACTTGATTTGTAATTGAATTAAATACTTGAGAAAACATTCAAGCGTAATCTCCTGGTTTTCATTCGAGAAAATAAACAAAGACATATGATCAGGATTCAAGCATTCCTTAAGTTGTGTAAACTCAGACCAGTTTGGTTAGCTTTCGAGCGACTTCGTGTGATAAGATTAACTCACCACAATTGATTACCTAATCAAGCCACTGATAAGATAAAACATTTTTTCTAGCGTTTCAATCTTTTATTGCCATTTTCCGCATCGACTCTTAATGAACAGCGGAAATTGAAAGTTTAACATTCAGCAACGGCTTCGGTGATTGGGATGGCAAGTTCACCGAATTGAACGAGGGCTTCGTCGATACAAACGTTAATGGCTTCAGGCACTGTATTTCTCATGGCAGCGATATCGAAAAGCTTGCGCTGGATTTCTGGCGAGACTTCGATGTCAAAATTCAACAAAACCTCGTCGATTTGGCGTTCAACTGTTGGTGTAATTTCGTCACCTTGAGTCAATGGGTTCAACTGTAATCAAACGTTAAACTTTGATGAGATTTTATAAAACTACAACGCCTTACCTCGGTGAAAAGGTTCAACACCATGTTTTGTGCGTTGAAGGCTTTGTAGTTGTTGCTTTGGATGAAGAGATGGAGTTCTTCAGTCAGTTCAAAGACCGGGGCGACAAATTGATCAGCGCAAGCAGAAATTTCAGCGCCAACAGTCTCCAAAGCAGCCGGCCAGGTGGCGACAGCTTCAGCGATGCATTCTCCGTTGGTCTCGGTGGTGGCTTCAGCGACAATCTCTTCCGTACGGTCACGAAGATCAATCACAGCGCGAAGGCCTGCGAAATATCATGTTTTTTTTTTTGTCAAAAGATAAGTTGCACTTGAGATTAGACAAATATCCACCTGAAGTGACTTCAAGGACGCCTTCATCATTCAACGCGGTCAATGATTCGCTGAGTTCAAGTCTAGCTGCGGCAAAGTAGTTGGTGATGTGGTCGTGGATGGGGTCGGCGACGTATTGGAGTTCGAGAAGGTATTCCACGAAATCCGAGCGTTGTGCGTTGATCTTGATGGTGAAACGTCGTAAAATCGTTGTTACGACTTGCAGGTTGACATTCTTACCTGCCCAGTAGCAGCAATTAAAAGAATAAGTCCCAAGAATTTCATTTTGATTCCACAATTCACTCCGTTCAAAGTCAATCAACTAATGATTCCACCCAATTCAACGACTGACTTATAACTTTGAAGTCGAATTTTTACGTTAATCTAATCAGGTACTCGAGATAACTTTTGTCTTAAGTTCTTGAATCACTTCATAATAACACGAGTAGCGGAAGTGGCAGGTTATTATCCTTATCAAATGATGGAGTTGGGCGATTTTATGTTTGGATTATCATTGTACACACACAAACTCAGAAGGCGTTTTCTCTGCCCATGAAAGCTGTCTTAGGTCAAGGTCGATTAAAACAGACGTCGCATATGTTCGCGAAAAGCATTACAAAACTTTCTAAATTCATTTTTGTTTGAAAGAAATAGAAAGCTTCATTGTCGTGCGTTTGAGTGTGGTAAATCATCTTGTAGCATAAATAAGAAGTTTCACTATTTGCAGGGACTTGAGTTGTAGCTACTTAGGCACTTCAAAAGTGACGGCAACTTTTTCCTTCTGAAAATAGTTCAATGAAACTTCAACTTCGTGTGCGAATCAGGTCATGGAACTTAAAAGTGGACATCACTTACGGATGACCCTTCACTACGACTAAAATTCGCAACTCGATCCGATTTTATAAGCAAAAATCTCGAAGACAAAGTTTTACTTTATTTATTTGTTTACTCGAAGACAGTCGACGAGTGTGCAATAAAGCTGAAGATAAATAAAAATTATTTGAACTCTTAATCACATTATCATTCAGATGAAAATCAGCCTTTGAACTGGAGACATAATTTGAAAGTAACAGAAGGAGATTTAATTAAAAAATTGCATATATGAGTTGAAAATTAGTTGTGAGAATGGATGACATTCGAAAAGGTTTGTTGAGAGCTTAGAGCAGTGCTTTAAAGTAGAATATTGAATGTTTTTGTTTGAAAGCTTAAGAAAAAGTGCAACAGTGCAAATTGGTTCAACAATTGAAAACATAAAAATTTCTTTCAACTTTAAGTTAACTTATTTTCTTTCTTGTCATTCGGTGTAACAGATAAAAACACTTCTGAGTTCTTCGCTTATCTCTTCATTGCTCTCTTCGTGTTTGTTCCGTTGGTGCTTAAGCTGAAAATTTGCCTGTCCAAGTTTGAAACTTTGTCGGAAATCGAAGAAGATTTGGAGTTGGGGCTGAACAGAAGTGTCTCGCAGACAACTTTAAGGGTTCCAGATAACGGTGGAGTCGAGTGATTGATCCCAGGGGATGAAATTGTGATAAATTATGAAAATAATTTAAGTTAAGTTTTTGTTTTAAAAATTATTATTCACTGTAAACTCGAAGGTTTGTTATCAGATCAAGTGATTTTAAACAAAAAGTGCTTCAGATTTAAAAAAAATTAATTAAAGCTGCTAAAATCTTAAGCAATCTAAACAGAACGGAAACTTGACTTGATTCTTTGAAATAAATAAAACATGTCGTTTTATTCAGAACAACTGCAAGTACACTTAAGCTGCCTTGATCCTTTCCCTGCATCTATTTGACGGCAGCACGTGAAGTTCTAATTTTCATAAAAAGCAAAACATTGAGTTACTTTCCTTAACCGTCACCTGGTGAGTGTTCTTGCTGCTAATGATTAAATCCTTGTATAAATTCTGCTGTCACATGAATCAGCATTTGTTGTCGTCAAAACACCGCCATGAAAACTCACTTAATACCATGTTTTTGTTCGGTTTAGATATGCGAAAAGCTGTCGCAGATAATTGGTAGGAACGAATCGATATTTTTTATCGTCGTCGTTGTCTAACGGCGATAGGAAAAAGTTCAGCTCCATTTTTCTTCCTTTTTTCAATCTATCCGAGATATAACAAGCCATTAATATTCATGCAAAATTGTCACATAAAAAATTAATCCTCCGAAAATTGCATGCTGTGTGCTTTTCGGCTATGTTGAGAGCTTCCACTTTGAATCGAAAGCGAGAAAAAAATTGTTTGTCAACTTTTGTGCCAGCTCTATCAATTTTTTTTATGTTTTTTTCTGTTGAAATGCATGGGTGAAAAATAAATTATTGAGTGGCCATTAGAATTTATTGACACGGAAAAGAAATTGGGCAATCATCGGTTGTTTTTGTCCGAGCTGAGGCGTTTGATTGTGTCAAAGCAGGTCGCCTACACAGCACGCATAACAAACAGTCATCACTGAAATTATGAAAAGCATTCCATAATTTCTGCAGGAACAAACGAATGCAGAATGCCATCCAAAACACCGCTTCACATTGCAGCACAAAAGGATCTGGTTTGCATGAAATCAACGCTCGAGTTGTGAATCACAAGAGCGAGCTTTCCGTACATTATGCACTTTCTGGTAATATTTGCATAAAACCTTCATAACAGTTCTTGTCACAAAAGGCCGACAATCGTCAAACATCAACGCTGTCGTCGCAATTTAACCGCTTTGGTTCCCAAAAAGCTCGGAATTTTGACGAGTTGTCATTACTTTTTCAAGAGTTGGGCATAATTTAGCATTTTCTCCGGGTTCTCGGAGAATTTGCGTTACAATGTTCATCATCACGATGCATTCACGTCCTTTGAGGTGAAACGACAGTTCTGATTTGCTCTGTTCGCAGATAAAGTAGGAAGCAGATAATGATAATTCCGGCAGCGGTTTTTCACAAAGCTCCAGAGTGGAAAAAAGTTCTGCATTTAGTTCGAAAAGTCGTATCGTTGAATAAAGAAAGGTTCGTTGATTGGGAATGAAGGAGGAAGATGCGGAGACAAATTGAAGTAAAGGAGAGCATAATGGTTTCCTTTAGTCTGAAAACCCTAATTGTGGTCTTTGTGTGCTGTTAACTGCTAAGGTTTTTGAAGTGGCAAGATGAGCAAGCTTGAAGTCACTATGACTTGCTTGCATTTCTCAAGACCAAAGTCTTAGCGCTCTCAAGATACAATACACTGACCCGTTACATCACTGAAATCAACGCAACAGCTTTTCTCAAGAGAGCTTATCTAAGACTGCATCATCACCAACCAGCTGACCCACTCATCAAGCTTCAACCACTTTGATGTTCCCTTCCTCCAACATCCAGCAGTCTCAGTCCCTCTTCACAACTCAACGAATTTCCCATCCATGACGACACGATCATGTCGTTGTTACCACCTCTTCATGACATTGCAATCCAATTAGCTTTCCATCACTTAGAAAATCACGGGAAATCCGAAACACCGCGGGATTGACAACATAACGTTACGTGGCAACAAGTGGAGAACACTTTTTCTTCTCTTTTTTCGTGGAACTCTTAAACCAGAGACTTTTATTAGGAAAGTTATAACTTAAATTGCCATGTTACTTAAAGAATGTTTCAATTTGAAGACTTCTTGAGAACGTAGGACGAGTAAAACAAGCTTCGTTGGCCGTCTTCTTCTTCAACGCCACTCACACTTTATTTAGCACATCCGAGTTTGTCTTAGTTTCCGACAATAATGTTGTTGATGGGTATGTGGATGAGTTTCACGAAGAATCCGATGAAGCCCATGATGCAGAATCCGATGGCGGTGGCGATAGCGATCTTTTGGAACTCGCGGCGGTCGGGCTTGGTGCATCTCTTTATTAATCTGAACGAGTCTTTGGCGAAGGCACGGCCAGGCTCGTAAACTTTCATGATTTGATCCATTTTGCTGTAAATAAAACGAATTCGGTTAGTTCAAGGCGTTCTCGAGGCGAAGGGCGATGGTTTGAGCTCACTTTAATTAATTAAATTGAAGAACGGCGCACGGGAAAAATTATTTTACTAAATTTGCGACTGTAGAGTTGCGAAGAAATCTAACACATCACCAGCAATAAGGCTGAAAGTCGGTTGAAACGGAGTGAGTTGGCGGCTGGTTCGAGTCGACGGTTGAACAATTGGTTCGATCACTGGCTCTGAAACCGCGGCTGTAAACAATTCCATCGTTTGGTGCATGTTCAATTTCTCCTCAAATTGTGCTTTTATGTTGGCGAACCGAATCGCCGGCAACTCAAGAATACTCATCAGAAGCCTGACAACGACTGCCGCCAGAATGTTTTTGGAATCAGCAAAGAAAATCGCCGCCGAGAAGGCCGTCAACGACCACGTTAAAGACAAGCAAGTGATTGGCATCGGAAGTGGCTCCACGATTGTGTATGCCGTCAACCGACTAAGCGAGCGCGTCAAAGCCGAGAATCTCGACGTCGTCTGCATCCCAACGAGTTTCCAAGCAAAGCAGATGATCATCAACAGTGGGCTGAAACTGGGTGAGCTGGAAACTCATCCACAGCTGGATGTCGCCATTGACGGCGCCGATGAATGTGACGTTGAACTGAACTGCATTAAGGGTGGCGGTGGATGCCTGCTCCAAGAGAAGGTTGTCGCTTCTTGCGCTAAATATCTGGTCATCGTTGCCGATCACACCAAGAACTCCGAGTTCCTGACGTTCAGCTACAAGAAAATTCCCATCGAAGTGTTTCCAATGGCTCACGTGCCCATCAAATACAGAATCGAGTCGCTCTTCGGCGGGGAACTAAAGCTGAGAATGGCAGTCGCCAAAGCCGGTCCTTGCGTAACCGACAACGGGAACTTCTTGCTAGACTGGCACTTCGAGGGCTCGACCGCCACGGACTTTGACCACATCAACCGCGAAATCAAAATGATTCCGGGAGTTGTCGACACCGGTCTGTTCATCGGCATGGCCAAGAAGGCCTACTTTGGAATGGCTGATGGCTCCATAGTCGAGAAGGAAGTTTAAGTAAATCAAAGCTGAATAATTCGAACAAGTTCAAAGGTTGAATTGTGACTGAAATAGGTGCGAGCATGGCTGGCTAATAAAAAGTTATTTTAATCTCATAGTCTTGATGTTTGCAGCGAAAAATAATTTAAAGCTCGTGTTTCGCAAAGAGAAACCTGAGGTTTTGATTCTACACTGGCTCGAGTTCTACGTTCGTTTTATTAAAAAATCATAAAAAATTTCTTTGCATGCAAAGCTTAAGTTTCGTCGGTCGTTTAACTCATCAGTCTGAGTTCAACTTTGTCGTCAACAATTCTGACGAGTTGAGCTTTGATGAACCGACCGTCGAGCTGAGGGTTTTCTAGCTTCTCAAAAACTCGAGCCTTAAGGTCGTCCACTGTTTTGAGGAAAATGTGTTCGGGAATGTTGGCGAGTTGACCATGGTAAGCTGCAGGTGCATAGAACTGATACCAGCCGATCAGCTGGTATATTTCTTCTCTGGCGCGTTCGATGACCATGCCAAAGTCAATTAGAAAAATCTACAAGTCAAAACTTATTAAGTCGGCGATTATTCCAATTTATCGTCTCACCATGAACACGCTGCCGTTCGCGAGTACTTCAGTGATCCGGCCACGACAGTAATTCTCATCAGAATACACGATGACTGCAGTTTCAATGGAGAACTCTTCATTCGGAACCAGATTTTCTCCGCCAAAAAAGATACTGAAGAAACGTTTGCATTAAACAATCATGTGTTGCACAAGTTAACTTACTTTAATTCTTCCAGCAACTCGTAAGTGGGTTTCAAGTCATCTTTGAAATAGAAATAAAAATCCTTGACATGGTTGATGACATGAATAAGAACAAGCTTGACTGATCCGATCGGAAGTTTTTCCAAGTCTTGTGCAGCAAACCGCTTCGGCTTGGGTCGATCTGTTTGAACTCTTGGATCAAAAGTGACTTTCGTCGGGGATTGGGTTTTGTTCTCCACTGTTGATGTCGACAACAAAATTGGATTACCTTGCCCAATTTTGATTTTCTCAGTAGTGGCAGTCGTTGCAGACACAACTGGATTAGCTTGAGAAAACGTTGGGACCTTTAACGGTGGGGAAAATCGACGAGTTCTGCTGGAGACGGATAGTGGATCTAATTTTGGGAACAAGGATACCGGTTGATTCACTTTCGATGAAACTGGCAAACGAAATCTTGACGCTGAAGACTGACTTGCATTCGATTTTCTTTCGGAGTTGTTGGAAAATTGCTTGACCTGATGGATTACTTTGCGATTTTGAAACCTCTTCTTTTCAGGAGATGCCTTTGGAAGCCAATCATCATTTTCGGTCTGTTGGGGTTCATCGAGATGCAGCCCGTTCTCGTAGTAGCTGAAGTCGTGTTTACTCGTGCAGACAGTCTTCTCCAAGAATGAGGCGTCGAAGCAACACGAACCAATTTCAATTAATTTATCGGCTAAATTCTTCTGCTCGCCATTGCTGTTGATGCGAATTGCGAGATGATAAGCAAAGTCAGAATGGTTTCTTCGAAACACTTTTGCCTGAAGATTCATTTTGGATCTTTTCTTCATAAAATTGATGCTGTCGATGTTCCAAATTCCTTTTTTCGGTTGAACGTAGCTCAGAACTCCGCGATGTGCTGCTGATGGCATGAGCGAGAAACTTTCCATCAGGTATCTAACTCGTACGTCGACTGAGACATCCTCGACAAAACCTCGATCTACATAAAACACTCTTGCCTGGCCAGGTTTCAACAACTTCACGATCATCGCTCGATACCACATTTGGTCGCACTTAACAGCAATGTACAAGCCCGGCTTCAAATGGTTTTGTTCAATCATGAGTTCTGTTGTTCTTTCATTGTATAAGTCCGTCATGTTGTTGATGAGAACGCACAAAACCTTGTGTTCTTCGTATTCGCAGAACCAGAAGCGATGTGGATTGACGATGTGCAACAATACAATCTGGACTGGCTTCTGAACATTCATGATCGGTTGGAACTGCGGTACAACTTTATCAATTTCTTTGATAATTGACAGCGATTGTAGCACAGGAGGGTTGAGACTGAGCGATGAGAGATGTTCTGTTGAGTGTTCTACTGGCGAACGGCTTCTAAAATTGAAACAAAAGTAAACAAAGTGTCGTCTTTATCTTCGCACACAACGAAGATAGTCCTACACAATCCGTTAAGCTGCCAGTACGGTTTCAAATTTCACTTACTTTGTTTGTTCAATTATCTCGACCGGAGCGACTTCTTGGAATGCCACACTCGTGCTTAGTCCAGATCCACTGACAATGAAGCCGGGCCAGCTCTTGAACATCTCACTTAGAAATGGAAACCCATTGTTACGCGCGAAATTCATCAAAGATTGATTTTCAACTCGGAAGAAAAGCGCTTCCAGCTCAACCAGCCGGACTCTCTCAAATGGATTTGACTTCACAAGCCCTTGGACGACACTTTTGACTTTAGCAGCTTCCATCACTTCGTTTATTGAATAAAATTTCACAAGTTTAAAATTCTCCGATCGGACGAAGACTGAAGGGACTGAAGGGAAAGGCAATGAACAAAGGGTCGGCATGCTTCGAATTTTTTGAAAGCTTTTTCGCCTTCGTCGCTGGCAACATGAGAAGCTTAAACTGTTGGAGCTGATTTCTGCGGAAGTCCAAAATCTAGTGAACAAGTTTATTCAGTCAGTCTTGCATTTTAAACACTTCATTAATAATTTTAGTAGCCTTCGGCTTTCATGAACTCGTTCGAGGCTTTGCAGAGTTTTTTGAAAAATGGTTTGACGTAGAAATCAACGATTCCACAGTTCTTTCTTTGGCTGTACAAGTCCGAGATGAAAATGCCTTTTTCAAGAATCTTGGAAATCTTGAAACGTGGTCGTTCAAGTCCAGAGCTTTGCCACTGAAGCACGACATGACTTTGTTCATGTTGAAGTCTGCGTAGAACTCGAAGAATCCACGACGGTGATCTTTGTAGTCATTGATTTCCGAGCAGTTGTAGTTGTCGAGGCTGCGATGAGGGTCGAACTGGCATTCACATTCTGAAAGCAAATCATTCAACGATTGTTGCATAAGGAATATTATCTAGATAACTTACCATCGATGATCTTCGGATGAACACCTCTCATGACATCTTCACCAAACGGCAGAAATCCTCTGTTTTGCAAGAAGAAAATCACCAGCAACGTGATCAAATATCCTTTGAAGTAGTTGAAGCCCTGACTTTTCAGCCACTGACGAACGAAGTGGTAGAGCGACACTGCCTCTGGTTGGATTTTGAAAAGATGAGCGATCATCTTTGAGTTTTCGACGCCGAGTCCGTTCAGGATGTTGATGTCACCTACAAAATTTAAGAATTTTCATGAATGAACTTAACCTAGAAACTTCATCTCAAACACTCACAGTTCAATTTAAAAGGCACATAGGCCGTGAAAATCACGGGAACAGAGGTGTAAAGTGCCGTGTCTTTGTAGTGCCAATCTCTCGAGTCGCGGATCTTTGAAGTCAGTTTTCTAAAGCGATCATCGTGCTGAGTTCGTCCGGATCCACTGATCCACATTGCATAACTCGTCTCATTGATTTTCACGAAGATATCCAGATCGGACTCGTCAGATGCAACACCAATGACTCGAGATCCAAAGAATTGCACTTCGCAGTTGAGGTTGACAGCCTTTGAAACCATCTTTTCGATGCTTTCGATAATTTCAGAGTAATCAGAGAGATTTTGGAGCTGCTTGGACTTGTACCGGAGATTAGCGACAACGGTGTCGCTTTTCAGCAAGAAGTTCTCAGCTTCAGCTGTTTTGAAATTCATTTTTTTTGATTTTTGATTAACGAAGACAAGAGCATGCAAACACGCGGTATCGACTATAAAATCGGGATCGTTTCAGAAATGACGCAACAAATGAATTCACGAACGTGTCAGCTCAGATTTTGAACAACAATGAAGCGTTAATCGCTTTCAAACTTCGCTATTCTTCAAAGTGTTTGAGATTATGTTTCAAATGCGACTAATTTTCCAAATCAATTGCTCCGGCTTTTTAAATGTAATTTTACTTATCAGCAACTGTTTACTGTACAGCAATTTTGGCATCAGCAAACTCACCGAAACATCATTTTCGTTGTGCATTATTATTGTGTAATCAACAAAATAATCATTGCGCTCTGAATATTTAAATAGCCTGGCTTTGCGATCACATTACACGACGAATTACTTTTATGACGGAACATAACGCAGCCTCCGGGATAATAAACGACCGCCAATTTATTTTTGAAACGAGTCTTTGGGCTTGCTTTATGGCAACCGGAGCAACAGGAAATTTCAGCCTTGCATTCGATTTTCTCTGCAACCGCTCTTCCTACCACCAACACTGACAACCAAAATGAAAATGAATCTCATAAAAATTTTACAACTCAATCAATGTTATGGATGCAACGAGATGATGTAATTTTCATCTGTTGACTTCGTCAAAGCGCTGTAACTTGTGTGGGTGCTTGTGCATGTCCTCAGGCCATCCGAAAATTTTCCGCTTTGAAACAGCATCCGTTTGATGGCTTACCCGAAGCGTTCATAAATGTTTAATAAACTCATTGACCCCGTTGCAATTGGGCGTTTTCCCTGCAAACCCATCCCGGCAATGCATTTTCATAAATATTTATTTGAATTTTTGTCATGATTTGAGTCGGGAATCTTTGAAACTTATGAGACATTCAATAACTTTCCTTTCAAAATAAGCATGCTATAAACGAATTTCATATTCATAAGATGCACCTAGAGACATTCAAAAGATTTATTCATAATTTCGGTAGCTAAACTGTTCCCTGCAACATGAAGACAACTTTTTAATGGCTCGACGAAGCAGATTCTCGCTACAAGATTTTGATAAAATATTTAATATTCAATAAACAAAAACACTGTTTTGCTGCAAACGTTCACAAACCTACGAAAGTTTGAACTAACGACGCTGATGAAGGTTGCACAAAACTTTTTTGTTTCTGATGCAACCGAGATTGTTCGAAGTTTTTGTTGATACTTTCATCATTTAATGGATGTGGTTGTGTCAATGACGATGAAATTTTTTCTGGTGGCTCCTTTCCAAAGTTTTTTTTACATTAAAGTTGCACATTTAAGTAAAAAAATTCAAACGAAAATTCATTAAAAATTTAAAGCTTGTGACATGTTCAAAGCATCAACCTAGCACCTTCGATTTAATAGTCAAGGTTGCTGTGAGTTTCTCCTGGAAATTCATCTGGTTTTGAATGCACAACCTGATCCTGAGGTGTTGTGAAAACTTTAGAGTCTCAATTACACTTTTATAACAGGTTTGACAGCTTCCGGGTCAAATCCGTGTTGGCTTTAAGAGAAAGCATGAAAAGTGCAGCAATATTTTGAGAGTTTTCAAGTTAAATTGCTTGTGAATTATCTTCAAGTGAGTTTGTGAAATTGATTTGACCTAAAACTCTTGAACATTTTCTGCAAATTTCTTAAAATCGAGTTAAGATTCCCTTAAAGCTAAAATATTTTCAAAATTTTCAAGAAACAGTCTTTAAAACTTTCCCCCATACCCAACCGTTAATAAATAAAAACTTCAGGAGGCGACTTCCCATCCAAGTTCTATTTTAATTAATATTTTCTCTTATACGAAATTTTCGGTGGAAACCGATCTGGGCAG